>CM035305.1:3118242-3143888 GCA_002900995.3 Ganoderma boninense
GGAAGTCGAGACAGTCGCTACAATCGACGGCTTAGCCATACTGGCAAATGCCTTCCAACCAGAGGGACGGCGAACCGGGCCGCGCGAGTTGCCCCTGCAAATGGTATGTAGCAATTGAGGACTGTTTTGGCGTGCACTTCTCTCACTGTGCCAAGCGACGTAAGAAGCTAGAGGACTTAGATCCGGCGACTCGCAACGAGCGGATGA
Organism: Ganoderma boninense; assembly: GCA_002900995.3. Taxonomy (NCBI): domain Eukaryota; kingdom Fungi; phylum Basidiomycota; class Agaricomycetes; order Polyporales; family Polyporaceae; genus Ganoderma; species Ganoderma boninense. The sequence goes on from CM035305.1 coordinate 3,118,450, forward strand.
GGCGCTAAAGCTTTCGACGTCGACGGAGACGTCGATGCAGAGGCACTGGACTCAGATGACGAGGCGGAAGGTAACGATGAGTTGAGCATCAGACCGAAGAAACTGACGGTGGGTTTCATAACGTTATCGTTATCCCTGATTGATCGGCAACGTACTCAAATTGACTTATACCGATGCACATCGTCCCTCTGTATGCCCTTCTCACAAGCGAGAAGCAGATGCAGGTTTTAAGCCACCACCTGAAGGCACGCGACTCGTAGTGATTTCACCAACGTCGCAGAGAGTCCCTCACTATTCCGGGTATTCGTTACGTGGTAGATTGGGTTCGCGAAAAGGGGTTTGTGCCATGCTTCATCGTGCGCAACGGTATTGATACCCTGATTAATAAGCGGCGATACGACGTTGCCAATGGGATCCAAGCATTTCAGGTCAGCGGGTCTCCAAGGCCTCGCTGCACAACGCGCGGGCCGTGCTGGTCGTACGGGTCCTGGACACGCTACGCTGTACTCATCCGCCCTCTTTGAGCAACTAACTTCGACGCTTTCCAAAGCAGATCCTGCGGCATGCCCATCGAAGGGTCGTTCCTACAAATGGAGAGCTGGCACATTGACGCGTATTAATTTCCCTTCCCTACCCACCCGACCCGGGAAGCGCTGCAGAGGCGAGAAGGTCTAAACACCACCTCGGCGCTCTATCCCTTGTCTCAGGCCAAGACTTGGTTCCACTCTCGGATGCGGCGATAACTTGACATTGGAAAGACGAGTCGCTTTCCCTCTATCGCCAAGGTTCTCGCGGATGCTCGTAGAGCGGGCGGCAGCCACGGCTGCTGCCGTACGTCATTACGATCGTGTTATCTTGCGCTGTCAGTGGGCGACCGTTCGCCTCGCGAGGAAAGCGATCGAGCACAAGACAAGGATTGCCGATCTCGGAGGAGCACGACGACGTAGACAGGAAATCTGAGCACATCTCACGAGCGCCGCTAGTGGCCGCGCAAAGGAAGCGCAGGCGAATACCGCCGGAAGGCATTCTTCGAGTTCCCCAAAAGGCTGCATTCCTCCCTTGGCAACCTCCTCCAGTGCATATCCTCCGCATTCTGTTCCGTCGTCGGCGTGGTACGAGTTCGCTGGGGGTGGGACAAGTTCTGCGCCGAGCACTTCGTCCCGACCTAAGGTGCCTCATACGTTCTTCCCTCCATCTAGGAGATAGTAAACGTTCGTTGACATTGACTCTGTGGACTTGTCAGGCGATGAAAGAGATCCACAAGCTGCGCCGCGCAGATCCAGTAGCATTTTGTCCAGACAACTTCCCCGATATCCAGAACGGGCTTCGCAGTGGACCCTCCGTCCCCATCCGCGCATCCAACTTAAGTTCTCCGAGCAGCTTCATCGCAGCGGGCTCATCGACCAGGTATGCCATCCGCAAGGACATTGCGCAGAAGAGTAGGACCGCGGGCGGCACCGGCAGTACACGAACTGCGCGCAGGTGTCGCGTATCAGGCGCTCGGGACCCGGACGAGTGACGTCTTATCCACCCTTCATCGGTGCTCGCCCAAGGCCAACCGCCGGAGTACATCGTATACCTCGAGTCGTCCGCACGTCACGTGCTACATTGGGTGAGTGTGACGTTCTCTGGTCAGCTTCGCACACCCGTACTGACCCACCGGACTCCGTGAAGGTCTGACTGTCGTGAACAGTGCCTGGCTTCATTTGCAGGCAAGTTCGCTGATGCACATATTCAAAACCGTTCAGAATACAGGAACGGTCCAGTCCATGGTGATACCACCATTTCGGGATCAGGGAATGGGAAAGCTTATCACCAAATCGGAGAGGACCAGAAGTAACTCGTTGCTTCACCCATGAACTCTGTTCACCGACTGGAAAGCGATACCGAATCACTGAACGTCCATTCCTTGCATTCATTCCCACCCAGTTGCCACTAGAGCTGAGAAACGCCGCAGCTTACCGCTCACAAGTGACTGAGAATTGTAAATTCAGATTTGTGTCTACCTTGCTAGGACTACACACGCTATCGTAATACTGCCAAAGATTAAACTCTCCCGCACATCACGCCCAAGCATGAACTTCGTCACACACAGTGAGGAGCGTTGTGGGCGGCGGTTTCAGTACACATGGATACAACGTCTATCGCCCACACTGGCAAGGCCTTGAAACCGTAATGCCGATCGTGCGTTTATGCAGAGTATATGTGGATGCTGAGACGGGGCCACCACGGCCGTCCAGTTTTGACGTCTGTGGGGTTGAATAGAAAAGGTCAGTCCGCTCTGGATAGCCAGGGATATTGAACCACGGATGTCTCGCCAGCTACGAGCTTGGAGTTCTCCTTGCCCGGAGCATCGGAACGTGTGGGCGCCGAAGTAGTCACGCTACAGAGTGAGCGAGGGATTAGTCGTGAACTTACACAAAGAATAATTATATGATTGGAGGCTATACCTGGGCCTGGAGACGTTTTAGCAGGAACGATCTCACTGCGGTAACCGTCGCAAGAACGCGAGAGAGCAGTAGAGAAAGCAGGGGTTGGGATACCCAGAGAACAGCCTGTGCGATAATGCGACGCCATCCGGGGTTGTGCCTTGTGGACGGGCCTTGTGAAGAAGTCGTCGAAGAGCAGCGACTCCAAGTTGCCGTTCTTCTGGGTATGCGGCAGTGATGTCGCCCAGGAAACGGACTTGATGATGCAACCGCCGCGCCACATTTGCGCAATGCCGGCGTAGTTAAGGTTCCAGCTGAGCTGTAAATTCGGCAGCATAAGGAATCCCGGTTGAGGTTGGAATGCAATTGGCCACTGACCTCCTTAGCAGTCTCTCGCGCATGAGCATGAGCCCTGAGTGTAAGAGATGATCTTGGATGCATAGAGCGCCTGCTCAAGGTCGTCGATGAATTGCTTCTTGTCCCCCTTGAACGGCTCCTTCTGGGGACCGGCAATCTGCTTGCTTGCGCGGGGATTACGCTCCTCCTTGAAGGCCAGACAAGCAGCGAGCGAAGACAGCCTCGCCAATGAGCGTCACTATAGACGCCGATCAAGATCTGTCCGATCGCGCGCATACGTCATATCCACCACGCACCCAGGCATTGCCGGCGTCCAGGGCAGCAATAGCCGTCCATTTGCCAGTTCCCTTCTGGCCCGCCTTGTCGAGGATCTTGGTGAGGAGCGGCTCGCCATCATCGTCCTTGAACTTGAGGATGTTCGCGGTGATTTCATGAGGAAGGAGTCGAGAACACCTTGTTCCAGGTCAAAAAAGATGTTAGCAATTTCGTCTTCATGGAGACCCAAACCCGCTTGAGAATGTCGTAAGCTTCAGCAATCAGCTGCAGTCACCATATCGATGCCTTGGCCCACAGGTCAGATGCTAGGGAAGGAATGCGTGGAATACTCTCACCGTTGTGGACCATTTTCACGTAGTGACCTGCGCCAGTTTCACCGACCCCAGTCACAGCAAGGCTCGCCGTTGACTTGGGCAGCCGTTTTCTGGAAGATCTCCTTGATGGATGGCCAAGCAGCGGGTGAACCACCAGGCATGAGGGAAGGACCGAAGCGAGCACCTTCCTCGCCGCAGACACACCGGAGCCAACGAAGAGAAGACCTTAGCCTCGAGCTCCTTGGTGCGGCGGATAGAGTCGGGATAGTGCGAGTTACCACCATCGATGATGATGTCACCCTTCTCAAGGTGAGGCACGAGTTGGGCGATAAACTGGTCAACGGCATCGCCGGCCTTGACAAGAAGGATGATTTTACGGGGGCGCTTGAGCTTGGCAACGAGCTCCTCGATCGACCATGCACCTTGGGATTTGGTGCTACATCAAACATACGAATACAGAGGGTGGGGATGGAGATTGAGCGGCTAGTGATACACCGGCTAGATAGAGTTGGACTAACCCTTAGCCTCGTTAGCGAGGAAGTGATCGACCTTGCTGGTTGTACGGTTGTAGGCGACGACAGTGAAACCTTTGTCGTTCATGTTGAGAATGAGGTTCTGGCCCTGGAGGGAACTGGTGAGCAAGGCGTGAGATGAGTTGAAGGCGGGAGGGGCTTACCATGACGGCCAAGCCGATGAGGCCAATATCACCGCTGGAAGGAAGGTTGGTTACGGCGTGAGGAGATGGATGACAGGGAGGAGGATGCATACACGGGCGCAGACATTGTGGGGTACGAGAGGAGGACAAGAGAGGATGGTGGTGGTAGGAGAGAGGGATCGTTGGGATCGTGAAGAGAGCGTTGGGGGTGGATGATGGGTGATGAGATATGTAATCCCCGCCTCTGACGTCTTTGTCACGCCCGGTCCGGTCTGCATGACCGTGCGAGCCGCCTCTCCCGGCATCCCACAGGGACCAATCCTATCGACTCTCTCTCCCCGCCTACATACACGCGGGGATTTACAAAATTCGAGGGGGATGAGAACGGAATGAAAAACGATAATGTAAAATGTCACCTTTTGCGCGAGATCTTCCCGTAGATAGAAATAGAAATTTATACATTGCCCAGAACGCCCGCGATAACGCGCCGTTTCGGCCTGCGTTCCGATCGCGTTACAATGTGACGTTCTACGTCACATTCTACGGTACGCCATACGTCATGGAGAACTTCAGGTTTGGCTGAAAGTTTAGAAGTCAATGAAATATCGAGTTTCGAGGCCGGGAAAACGTCAGAAATCACGCAAAGTTCTCGAAAACATTTTCGTCCGATTACAATTTCAAGTTTCACGCGTTACAAAACATTCGTCGACATATGAAGTTCTCCACAAGAAAGAATACTGCGCCCGCTCTCGACGCGACGACCGCCCGCTGAGTGCCCGCCGAGTTCGCGCCAGTTGCCCTAGGCGGCGCCGCGCGCGCCCGTGTTGGTCGCGTTCTTCGCCTCGACCGGCGTGCCAGAACGCGGCGACGCAGGAGCCGAAAGCTTCCCCGGGCTGTAGACGGGTCAGCGGGAGTACGGGCGGCGGCGCGATCGAGCAAAAAGGTACTTGGAGGGGGAGGAGGAGCGACGCGCATGGTCACGCCCGGCCTTTAGGCCCAGGAAGGCCATAATAGGCTGTAGTAGGGTCAGAACTAAACAATAGTCATAGCAAACACAGGGAGAGGACATACCATGTACTTGATGTCTCTTGAATGACAAAAGGAAGCATGGTTGATGTTGTGGGTGAGGGGGATGAACTGGAGTGAGGAGATGGTGGTGGAGGAAAGGAAGGAGGAGGAGGAGGAGGGCGCCCTTGTTGAAAAGGTCTTCTGGGCGAGAAAGTTGGGGCCAGGACTGGGTAATGTGATCCGAGAAAGTTAAAACATATTTATTGCAGACTATCAAAAACACTATGGGCAGGAAAAGACGGTGCATTAGTACAGCTAATCGAGCGTCGCACCTCCATTCGTCTGCTTGAGAAAGTCTCATTAGCGAAGCAATAAAAGGTTGAGAACGAAGGCGACGCATAGTACGTACTTCGTTTGCCTCGTATCGCGTCGCCGTAGCACCTCCACGCTGTCCACGCAACCCAATGCGCGTTCCGAGCTACCGCAGTGGGTACGTTACGGGTTGGTGGATCAACGGAGGCGCCCGCCGCGCGAGTGGAACGACGCGCGCGCGCACTTAGATAGTTGCAGCGTTCGTAGCACCCCGCGCCCTCCTTTTTTACCAAATCGCAAGCGTCGACTTTGGGGCGTAACGCGCGACTGGGACTCACCGCGGCTCATCCTTTTCGCAGACCCCGCGACCACGGCAACGTTCTATGCGCCCATGCTGCCGCACCCCCCACCGCGCACACGTTGCGGGCCGCGTTCGTCGGGCGGGCTCTCTCGTGCGCAACGCCATCCTTTCCTCCTGACGCTCGCGCGCTCAGCGTGATCGTCCCTCCGACCGCACCGCAGTGTCTGAAACGGACGCGGATGCGGAGAGGGTGCGGGCTGGCGTGCCACGGCCACGGCCCGCAGCAGGTGGGGCTCCCTGGCCAATGTTGGGATGACGACGGCCCATGCGCGTCCTACCGCGTTGGTGACAGCGGCGGAGCGGCGAAGGACAGGCGTCAGTGGTGTCGGACGCTTCTTTGAGGTCGACGCGCGTCGTCCCTATGCCCGCGAGCTCGAGAGACTCGAGAAGCAGGGCGGCGTGGCGAGGTGCGCGAGGTCCTAAGGGCGAACGCGATATGACACCCCACGATGAAGTCTACGCTGGGACCCGCGCTCATCGGGTAATGGGCTCGCGGACGCGCGAAAGGTGGGCGCTGCTACCGCGGATGTCGATGCTCATCGCTCCCTCCATCTATGAACCACAGACCAGTCGGACGGTTTCCGCTAGATGGTGCCCGCAGCCAGGGACAATCGCATTCACGCGAGTAATAACTTAGCGCATCTAGAGCCTTGGGTGTAGATTGCCAGCGTGCCGGGTTAAACCCGCACAGGGCGCTGTTCTGAATCAAAATTAGACAAAAGGGGCGCCGCTACAGCCGTGCTTCCAACCGTAGATACATAGGTACTTGGGCTCATTATCCTGGTAGTACGTGTCAGCGTGGTGGACTAGAATAGAACGAGTCGCCAACCTTATACAAGGGCAAAATGACCACGTCGCCTGTCGGCATCTTCCATCGGAGAAACTGGCAGATGACGCTTGTCTGATCAACTAGTTCCAGTGGGCCAAGTCGCGCTGATCGAACCGTGGCTGGGAAATCCGTGTAGTATTGGAAGGGATCGTTTTCGGAAGTTGGTAGTTGACGTTGCACTGCCAATACAACTCGCTGATCGACCTGATAGATGTACTTGATAGAACCATACTCAGCAGTGGACGCCTGTGATCGAGGATAATACAGGACAAGGCTGTTCCCGACATGGGTTGATGATCTGGAAAGCGTATAACTTTCGTGTTTACAACGGGCGACCAAAGTCAATCGACCGAGGTCATCGGGGGGGAGCAGGGGTAACAAGTCGGCAGGAACACTTGGATGTGTCGAGGCGCGGTGTTTGGTGGAACTCTCTGTAGTGGAGGTGGTGGTACTGAAGTTCCAACTACCGTACGCCTTGTCAAAGAAACACTTTACTTGCCGAAGTGCTTCCGGGCAGTCAGGCCTGTTGAGCCACCGACGGAGCTTGGCCGCTCTTAGGAAGGAGTCTATCAAACTTGCTTCCAGTTGACCTGTGCCGACATTATCAAAGTCAACTCATTTCATTCAAATCGAAGAAACTTACCAAACTTGTCATTGTGGGGCGTGCGCTGCAGCTGTCCGATGAGACGCTCAAAAGGAAAGCACCACCACGAGTATATGGGTCCGAACAGGAGCAGGAAGTCGAATATATGAAAGGCAACATGGTTGTTGGTCCGGTCAGAGTATGAGCCAGTGTGAATCTCTTGAAGGCCACGAAGCCAGCGTGCGAGGTAAGCACGGTACTTGCGCGCGCGCGCTTCAGACATGGTCCTTTTGCACAGGACGACCACGGCTGAGACTAGGAGCATGGTATTGTCGAGGACGCGCCGAAAGAACGCGCCAATCTCAGGGGTAGCATGGGAGGAGCCTGCACCCCACAGAGTGACAAGCGCAATCGGCAAGTAGACTGTGCACATGATTTTCCACTCATCAGCCTTGAGAGTCCCTGCAGCTGCGTCGCCGAAGTTTTGAGGGACAGAACTCAGCCAAGTTGGCTTATCGCAGTGGCAAATCACGTCGCGGATTCGGTCCATGACGTCCAGCGTCGCAATCTTCTTCGTGCCGGGATTTGCGGAGAGTGGCTTCGATCGACGCTAATGGTTTGAAGTTAGTCTGTTGCCTATGTGAGCGAAGAGACAAGATACTTGCCCATGTCACGAGCGCGTCCACCCAGAGTCGTTTTGTCATCTTTGTTTTCGAGGGTAGCTCCAGACCACGCCCGACGAAACTCAGAGCCTTCAAGTTCTTGCTTAGCAGTCTGCGATGGAGGTCCTCTAGTCCCTGCTCCTGCTCCTCTTGGCCATCGCCGACATGCCGACAAAGCGCGTGACCGATGGATTCTACCTGGCCTACTTCCTTGTCGGAGAGCCGGACCTTCTCAGGAAGTTGGCCGTTGGCTTCGGTATTCACGGCCGCGAAGGTGTGTTCAAAGGCAGGCAGAAGGACTTCCGTCTCCTTCGCATTTGCAGATGTCAAAACGAGGATGTCGCGGAAGTGATAAGGAATGAGGCCTTCAAATATGCAGTGCATAGAATCGACCCACAAGCTGGCGGGTTGGGTCCCAGTAAGGTAACCGCATAACTCTGACCATCGAACACCGTGCTGGGCGAAATCTTGTCCTGCTCCGATGGGCATTGTCGCATTGCGCCATGCCTCCGCTGTTCACGCATCTCCTGAGGATCCCGGAATACCCAATTCTCGAAGTCTGTGCGTCCACGGGTGCCCTTCCGGAACAGGTACAAACTGGCAGTAGATATGTGCAGAGTGGGATGCGAGCTGTGCCGTTTTGCGGGCTGCGACGAGATCCATGACGGCAGCGGCGACGGCCGATCGAGATATACAGCCATCGGGGTGCAGAGCAACGCGCGAATGGCGCGTACCTCGCTCCCACGACTCGCAAAATGTGTCTATGACGGGGGCCAGATAGAAGTTCAGCTCAGTCAGACGGGGTTCTCGTGGGCCCGGGATGATGGCGACAAGACCGATGTTCTCGGACTTGTATCGATATTGGTAGGGAGGCTGAGGCATGCCAGGGAAATGATTGTGCAAGAGGTCGACGCCCCACGGACTGACATGCCTTCAACGTTGAAGCTGTCGACATGCAGGGCGAAAAGCAAACGCATCTCTTCCCCCCTATCAATGAATAGACGACTCGACTGCTTGTCGAACAAGAAAGTCCGCACAAACCCCGCCTGAAACGGCCCAGTAGCAAAAGAAGGAGGAGGTTCATTGCGCCGAATCTCGCCCATGGTCTCATCGCAGGAGGCATTGATGAGGCGTACATTTTCGGCGCAGGATAGAAGACCGCTCTCGTATTCCTTGAGATCGTGTACAACGTAGGGACGAACAGGCTTCTGGTTGTCGTTTCCTGGGTGCTGATCCAGCAGCGGCGTATTGCAGATTCCACCGCCAGACCCAAGTCGGTTGTGGCAGAGAGCAGGATACACGAGGCTATCGCTATCGGGGGCGTTGGAAGGTGGGTACACAAAATGACAGGTTGGGCAAGCTGCGTACGTGGTAGTACGGGCGGAGAGATTGAATCGCTCTAGAGCATGTTTGAGATTGGCGGGAATCTGAGAGATAATGTTCTGCTGAAGGGGGGTAACGGGCGCGCCCGAGGACGTGAAGCATAGGCCTAGTAATAACGATAGGCTTCCAAGAAGGAAATCCGACCCATCTCGACTGAGTTTCCCGAGGACATTGAATACGATCCCAAGGAACATGGCAATTTGAGCAACGACATGAGCGCGACTGGCAGGTATATCGTAATGGTGTCCTGAAACATGCGTTAGATACGTTGTTATGACTGTTAAAAGATCACATAGTTACCCTAGTATATAGTAGTATTAGTAGCCCCCCGGCCATGACAAATCGCCTGCCTTAGTAGGGAATAGGTGCCGGCCGAGAGACCGCCATACTAATGTTATCCTACCGGCCGGCCTCCTCCCGAGTACATAGTGATCCCTCCTTCCCATGGACGCTCTGACTGTGGTAGATAGATGATAGTGTGTATTCCACCTTTAATGTATTGTCATAATGTATGTTTTCGGTCACCTTCCGGTACTTGGTGGAATGGCCGGCCGGCCTACCACTGCTTGAAATCGCTGCACCGGCCGGTTAGTAAGTCAAGGTAGTAAGAGCAGCGTACCTCTATCGCCTTATTTCGTGGAAGAAGCGTGTTGTTTTTACGTTGTAGTGCTGTCTTACACAGAGGAAAGTTCATCCCTGCGCGGTGTTCGCGCTTAGGATGCTGCAGGCCTTCCAATTCCATATCACTGTCTCTGGCTTTTACATTCATGAACGTAATCTAGTTACAAATCATGACTCTGACTCTTTGTGATATGCTACATTCTGTAATTCATTCCATACCGCATCCACCGAACTCCCATTCTGAACAAGGAACCGTTGGTATGCTCGCCATTGATGAGGCGCCATTGTGAACGACTGAGCAGATCCAGTACCACGAGGTTGTCTACTAGTGCCATCTAACGCCTCTGCGCCATCGTCCGAGGAGCTTAGACGGTCGCTGTTGACCTCATCGTCGAGCACACCGACCATCGGAAGCTCGGACGGTGAAGGGGAGGGGACATCGAAGTCGGAGTCCAGCTCTCCGACGGCAGGAATCTCCGAGGGCGAGGGCGAGGGAGCGTCGACTTCTGAATCAATGTCTGATTCTAGCACGCCTATGATCGGAAGATCGGATGGGGAGGGGGAGGGGACGTCGAAGTCGGAGTCGAGCTCCCCGACTGCAGGAATCTCCGAGGGCGAAGGAGACGGCACTTCAATATCGGAGTCGGCATCAGAGCCAAGTACGCCGACCACAGGGAGCTCGGACGGTGAGGGTGAAGGGACATCATCCTCGTAGTCGAGCACGCCGACCACGGGCAGCTCAGATGGGGAGGGGGAGGGAACGTCCACATTGGAGTCGAGTAAGCCGAGCACTGGAAGCTCTGACGGCGAAGGAGAGGATGATGTTGGAGAGAGACTGACATCGACGTGCCCGACGCCCATCTCCCGAAGCTCCGAGGGCTCGGGGTTGAACCTATCGACATCGGAGTCTCGGCGGCTACCTATCACAAGATTGAGCGGAGACAGAGAGTTCATCTCAACGCTCCTCACTGCCGATCCATTAGGAGTTGGGGATGTGAAAGGTTCCGAGTCTGACTCTGGGTCGTTGTTGGCAGCATTGAAGGCCCGGCTCGATGAATGACGCCTCATATGACTTGCATCACTTTGCGATAGCTGCGCATGTTCGGGGGAAACTTCCCCCACTATGCCAATAAAGAATGGTGGGGTCCGTATCGGCGTGGGTGTCTTGATACGAACTTGCTTTGAACCTATTGGTGGTTTTACGTTCCGTAAGCCGGAAAGGACGGAAGTAAGCTTACCTTCGCTTCCGGTGGCCAATAGGCTTCGACGGGGGGTCACTGGTCGCAGGGCGGAAGGTATTTCGGAGGCTCCACAGGTCGTCTGATTGTCCACCTCTAGGTATATCTTCAGTAGGAGTCATTTTTATTCAGTAGGGCTTTGTGGATCACCTCCGGCACTCTTGGTGGAACGCATAGGCCCATTCCACGACGTCCCGGAACCTCTCGGACTCCTTCCTATTCCCATACGAAAGATTTTAGTGCCATGTTATAAATATCTAGCCGCAAGGATGCCTGACTGACCTCTCGATGTTCGACGCTGGGGCGCCGGAAGTGAAGACATTGAAGGAAGATGATAGGCGCCGATCATGCGATTGCGCCCGATTGCGCTGACGATCGGCGCCTTTACAACACCTCTCTCAGCCTCCTCCCAGTTTGTGCTACAACTCATCGATTCTAAATTTCTCCCCATGGCTTCCCGCCGACCGCAATTGGCCGTGCCAACCCCTGAGCAGATCTACCAAGTGCGCGACTACGCAAGCAGGCTGCACTATGCGTTTCAAGTTCGCCCGGCGATCGGCTCTCCATCTCGCCACAGATGGGAGAAGCGCTTCAAAAAGGATTTTTACGCGCTCCTCCCGATCCTCAACTCCGCCGATATCCAGGAGCTCCCGGACTTCGCGATCGGTTGTGTATGGGAGCACAATCGTCGACGTCAACCCGATGCCCCTCCGCTCGACATCGAAGCCATTCGGGAAGCAGACGAAAACCATCCGGCCATTCTGTCGGGTCCCGGGAAGCTCAAATACAAGCGAGCGGGCACCGGGCCCAACGGTCTGTTGCCCGAGCACAGTCTCATTACGGTGTGGTGGGATGAATTCAAAGGTCTGTTCCGCATTTTCATATTAATAGAGTCGCTCTGATTTGTCGTTCCAGCAGTTACCCATGCGAGGCGTGGTGAGCGTGTGCCTCCTCAGGATGAGCACGGTATGTCGATCTGGACGTTCCGTGAAATGCTCCGGATGGTTTTCACTGCGCTCCAAGTTCTCCTCTGCTAATTTGTCGTCTTCCGCAGCAGAGGCATTCGGAGATGAGGGTGAAAGCGAGGTCGCGGAACCGGAACCGGAACCGGAAAACGGGGAACACGGCGGTAGGCTTCCGCATTCCAGCGGTCCATCCAGTTCAAGTTTGCACGCGGCCCGTACGCGCAGCAAGACCATCATCAGTGCGCCCGACGGCACGAAAGCTCCTCCCTCCACCAACAGATCTGGGAAGCAGAAGGCCGGAGACACGTCCGGGGGCCGTGGTTCCTCTCGCCAATCCAAGAAGACTTTTAATCAGCTCGAGAACATCAAGGAGGAGCGCATAGAGTTTGCGTATGTTAATCACGTAGGTGTGCACTCCTCCTACGTCCCGGACGTTTGTTAACATTTCGGAACCTCGTAGCCTCGTCCCTGCGCAGCTTGTGTCGCTCGGGGACAGTCATGCCGAGTCAACTTCTTGAAGAAGTCCGCCTGCGAGAGCTGTTCGTCCGGAAAGTTGGCGTGTTCAAATGCGTTCAAGTATCAAAAGGACAACATACTCGCGTGCTACCTCTCTTTCGCGTACTTCAAACTCGTCGGCCAGCCCGGGTTTTCAGGCGAGCCAAGCTTCCACCCCAAGAAGCTTCCGCAACCCCTCCCGCCTAGAGAAAGCTTCCAGTGGTTCGTTGACCAGTTCGAGGCTGCCAAAAAATCTAACAAGGGAAAGAAGAAGGCGCCGGCAGTGGAGGTCCCGGCTCCAGACAGGTCCCCGCCCACTGACGCATCACGGCCAGCGGTCGCATCCACCAAAAAACGCTCCGGAAGGCACACCGCCTCTGCGAACGACCAGCAGATCCCCGTAGACCCCCCGCCGAAGGCATCGCTACGCACCTACCGTTCCGCTCCCCCTCAGTCTAGGTCCCGGAACCCATCTCCTATCTCATCTACGCTCCGGGATAGCCCTTTCAGCGCAGCGCCGTCCCCTCCCGCGTCTTCATCCGCTCAGTCGACGACTTCACGTACGAGCAGAGGCCGGTCGGAGGCTCCGCGTGCCATCAGAGCACCTCACGGACCTGTGAAGGATCCGAAAGGCCCCCCGTCGAGGTATTCAACGCTTCTCATGGCCTCACAGGCCCCTACTGAAGCTATCACGCTGCCCTCTAGCGATCTCAGTCTCCACTATGAAACCAGGCACAACGGCGACCCCTTCGAACTTGGGAGGCTGTCTGCCGTTGAAGACCAAGGCGACTCTGGTTCAGAGGGCCATACGTCGGACACAAACGCGGTTACTGACTTAGGGAACCCTGAAGATCGGGACGTCCCATCTGGCGATGTCCCAGAGTCCTCTGACCTTCCTGGAGACGAGAAAAACAACGACGATGAAAACGACAAGCATGACGACGATGACAACAACGACGACGACGACAACGATGGACATGACGCCGATGAAGAGAGCGAAGTTATTCAACCTCGTTCGTCGTCCCGACCTGCCCCTGGCTTGCGTGCCCGCCAGCGCGCTGCGGGGCGATCTCAGTCCACTGCGGCATCTGTCATCCCAGGCGGCGGTGTGTCTCGAACCTCTCCGGCAGAGCTGTCCCCGCCTCAGTCGGTTGTCCCCGGCATCCTTCCCCTCTCCGTTCCGGAACTTTCTGGTATGCATAATCCTTATCGAACAGTTCGTTCCATGCCCTCATGCGTGTCCACAGGGTCCTGGAGAGACCTTCCGAGACTTGCCAATCTTAAACGCGATGGCCGATACATCATTGTCGAGCATCCAGACGATTCGCCCAAGCCCACATCGCTCGGTGCTGGAAGCGGTATCCCAGACTCCAATACCCCCTCCGCCGAAGCCTCCCATGGTCGACCGGAACGTCCGACGACACCTGTTCAGAGCACGTTCTATTTCAGCCAGTCAGTCCGTTCGATGGTTGAGGAGACGAAAGAGCGTTACCGAGCTGTATCGGCCATCGCTGTCAGCCTCGAAGAGGACTCCGCAACCCTTGGAGGCAAGGCATCCGGCATCGTCGCGCGGTACTCCTTGCTTGAGGGCGGAGTGAAAGCGGCCAAGTCCTGGACCGACGCTGTCCCCGTTCTCGTCGAACACAGCCGCACCATCGTCGAGGACCTTAACGAGGTCTTAGGCACGCTGGCACATCTGCTGTCGGTGGTATCCGGAATCTCCAACGCTTTCAGAGTTGCGCCACCTGTCCCTGTGAACTGGTTGGCACTCATCGAGATGCTCGAGACCGCGCGGAGGCTCCAGGACCTACACACGACGGCCTGGGAAAAGCTGAAGCACTTCGAAGACCAGAGCGAGCCCATCCAGCAGGAACTCTCGTCGTTGCGAGTCAGCGTCGACGATGTGCTGCACCGCCTAGATACGATGCTACAGGACGCGGAGGATCAGGTCCGCCCTTTGCTTCTCAACCTGACTGAGAAATTCTCGGCGGACATTGCTCGTCTGGAGAGGAGGGTCGGTTCCCTGGATGGCGATTCATTGGAGAATGCGGACGTTCCGCGACCCCGCCCCGCCAATCTCGGAGACCTTGTATCCTCCTTATCCGCACTAGATAGTCGTGTGGCTATCCTGGAAGAACAGGCAAGGGCTACGTCGCCCCTCGCTGTGGAACGGCATGTCACGGCATATCTAGGACGTCTCGGGATTACGGAAGAGACCCTTCGGCGCATTGCCGCCGACGTTTACCATCCTCAAATCAGCGGCCCAACAGGCGGAAGCGCGAGCTCTGGTCCCGGCGGTCTCACCGGCATGTTCGGCGGACAGGGTTGGATGGGCTCGTCGATGCGAACCTCGTCCATGGCGGCAGGTCCGTCGACGCGGCATATCTATCCCAGCGCGATCTCTGAACTCACTCCGCTCGCCTCCACGGTCGGTATATCCCAAACCACGGCCAATACAAATCGAGAAGTGGCGGGAAATGTGCATAGGGCGGCGACGAGATCTTCCGGGCGCGCTTTCGAGAGCCAGTCGAACGGCGATTCATAAGTACTCATGTCGAATGTATTCATATCCCAGTTAAACATTGCAAATTTCCGAGAACGTAACATTCTGCGCGATATACAGTTATTGTGCCCGAGAACGTGCCCGAGTTACCCTTCCGATGGGAGCTGAGGCCTCCGGTTCTCTCGACGCAGCAGCGCGATCGACTCGGCTGCGCGCTCGCGAGGGCTTCGCCTGTCGTCCTCCCGGAAGTATCACAGGTGTCCCCCGATGAACGTCCGCGTCCTGCGAAGGCGTAGGCGTGCTGTCGGATGACGACCACTGAGCAACGGCGCTGTCGCAAGCCTCTGTAACAGCTGCGAGGTGTTCGGCGTTGAGCTCGCTATACGCCAGGTAACCAGGAAGGTCCTCGGGCCACGACGATAGGGCGTCAGTATTGGCGATGAAGTGGAGGTCGCTGAGAAGAAGCCCGATGCCTAGGCAGTACCGCTGTACGTCGGCTGGAGGCGCAGTCCCCGACGGAACCTTCTCAACCCATTTGAATAGGGCCTTGACGTTCTTCTCCACGCACTGTGTCCCCTCCGGGACATGGCCAGACTTGTGGCCCCACGTCACCCAAAATACGGGAGCTTTACCTCGAATCACCGACACTTCCCGAATCTGTGAACCATGTGAGACGTATGAACGTGCAAAGCCGACCTTGTACATACCTTTGCCTCCATCCTCTGGAGCATAGCTTGATATGGAGCATCGTTTGCGAGGCTGCGAAGATACTCGAACCTCGCGGACCCTTCGGCCGCCACGGTTTGAGGTGCCGGGGGACTGGAAAACGTCTCCGGGGCTGCCGCGGAATCTAGTGAGGTTCCGGTAGGTTGGGACGTCGACGGAGGTTGGCGAGTATGCCCAGCCGATGCTGATTCATGGAGCCGAGGATCGCCTCCCTGCCCGTCGACATCGATAGTCGGATGCCCCCAGGTGAGTACTCCCTCGACTTCATCGTCAGAGGCTCCGTCGAGGCCGTCCGTGGGACCGTGCGGCGCAGATGACACCTGAACCCAGGCCTCCTCAAGGAAGTCGTCGGCGACATCGTCCCATTCGCCGGACACTAGCCCCGGAGCGCCAACAAACTCGGCATCGACCCAGGGCTCCTGCGCCTTGTGCTTCCCCTTGTCGGTGGCTGGCGGAGCCTCCTGAGCGGCATTCGTGAACGGGACAGAGTTCGCGCCAGGAGTAGCAGCAGGGGATGCTGCGGGCGCATCCCCACCCGCGGCGTCAACGGCCGCGATCTGCTGGAGAACCTTGTCAAGGTCTGCGTCGAGGGCATCGGCCATCCGGGAGCCTCCCGGGACTCTAGGACCTGCCGCTAAACCTGCGGGAGGTTCCGAAACTCTGGATGTGTCTCCCACATCGTCCGATGGGGCCCCCTCGAACGTAGGCGGCTGCACGACTTTCTTGGCGCGACGTGGTTCGTGTGGTGTATACGTCCCGGCGTAGATGGCGGGAAGATAGGAGTAGTTGGTCTTAGGGCCCACCTGATAGTGGCTGAAGCGGAACCTGTTGTCCTGACCTTCCGGGCGTGCTTCGATCTTCGCGACATGTTTGAAGAAGTCGACGAGCTGGTCGTCAGTGATCTTGCTAGGATCCTCGAACTGAAAACCTTCTGGTAACATTCCGGGAGGGAAGAACTT
Source organism: Ganoderma boninense (assembly GCA_002900995.3). Lineage (NCBI taxonomy): Eukaryota > Fungi > Basidiomycota > Agaricomycetes > Polyporales > Polyporaceae > Ganoderma > Ganoderma boninense. The sequence goes on from CM035305.1 coordinate 3,135,126, forward strand.
CTCCTGGTTGTCACGAAGAGACTGCCAAGGGACAAACCGCTCCTCACGACCAGAGGCGTGACCTGAAAGATAACAACCAGGCCATGTAAGCCTTTGATTGGCAGACAACATGGATACGAGGCGTACTGTAATGGATCCGGAGGTACTCCCGGAGGATACGTTGACGGCGGTAAGTTGGGGTCGCTTTCCCATTCTCCTTGTCGGTCAGAATCGGCGTGCCGTCGGAGTGAAGTTCGAACGTAAAGGGCGCGGCAGCCTGGCGGCGCGTGCCTTGGACCAAGGCGAGCGTGTCTTGAGTGGCGTGCTCCGGTTCGAGGATGGCTTGGAAGAACGTCCAGGCCTTCCGGCGAAAGTCCTGGTCCCAGCCCTTGACGTTCCGGAACAATGGCGTAGTCGGGTCAGCGTCCGCCCACAACTCGGTCGTGTCGTACCTGCAGAACGCTCCGTGAATAAGTGGGCATTACTTTCCCTTGACAAGTGGCGCACTTACACTGTCGCTCGGAGCCGGCCGTTTGTGTCCTTGAACATGCCGTATATGAACACCGGCATGCCGCACTGCGTCCAGAACATGCTTCCGACTGACCGCATCCACGCTGGACCCCGCTTCTCAGCCATCCTGCGACATCATTGAGCATTCAACGAAATGTAGGACAATACGTTAGCACTCACCATGGCTTGAGTTCGTTGTCGGGACCTTGCACCGCCCAGAGCTCAGCCAGACGGACGTACGGCTGTTGTTCTTCATCCGGAAGCTCGTCCCAAAGACGATGAACTGTTTCATTCCACTGGACGATGTAAGCACGGTCGTCAGGCTCTTCACCGTCGTTTGCCTCTGCGACAGTGTCGCGGATGAGGTCGCGGTTCTTGTGGCCCCAGATGCGCATGGGGCTGAAGTCGTTGTAGATGCGAAGGGGGAGACGACCGCTGCGCTTCTCGGTATGGTTTTGGAACCAGTTGCGAACTTTCTGCGCTCATCGTGTGCTCAGCGCAAGTCCGGAGATGTTCAGTAAACATGGGCACGCACCCCTGTCATGAACTTGACTTTGTAAGCATCAGAGTCGTCGAGCTGCCTGGATCTCAGGATGTACTTGGCACAAGCGATGCGGAAGGCCTCTTTGGTTGGGTTTGGAGTCGACCGGTATTCCTCCAGGCGAGCTTGGAGGAGGCTTTTGTCTTGCTCGCTCAGGTCGGTTTCGTCTGGCATGGCCTATGAATGGACGTTCAGTAGATGGACGACATGAGTGCAACGTGCCGCGAATGTGTGCTTACGAGGTGTCACAGAATAGCGAGGCAAAGCAGGAACAGATGTACAGTGGTGGGCGGGGACAGGCAGGTGAGAGCGGTGGCGTAGCGGTGAAACTGGGCTGGATGGCCAAGCCCCACCACATGTGAACTTATAGATGGTCGGAGTGACTGAGAATGGAATGCGTCGCGGAGTAACCACTGCGCCGTCCTCGAGCGCTTAATCGCCATCAGTGGGATGTCCAAATCGGGATAGGTCCCTGGCATGCCTTTTCGCCGTGGTGCAGACCAGTCCTCTCTTTCTCCCACCATCCCCTACCGCTTCATCCCCCCAGCTGCACCACGATGGCCGACGTTTTGTTTAACATGCCTGCGCAGTTCCACCGGCGTGCCGCCACCGCCTCTTTTATTGTGGAACTGTATGAGTTCTTCTACGAAAATGGTCCTGAGACGGACACCACCCGCGGCAAGCTTTTCGGGGAGCAGCCTGCCCCCCCGGATCATCTCGACCTTGAGGCCGTCCAAGATTGCCAAGCGATAGCGTCCACCTTGGTTCGGGCAGTGCTAAACAGATGTAAGTCAGCCAATCAGTTTGATCCAGTGGAGCTAATGCCATCTTAGATCAAGTCGATTGGACGGTCGAGGAATACCAGAAAGACATTGGTCGGAATGTCCTCCTTGATCCCGGACGAGAGGATCTCCTCATGCGAAAATATTCACCCCTTATCGACGTCCACGAGGTTCTCAAGCGACTGGATCAGCAGCTTCCGGTCGTGAGCGAGCCTGCAGTCATCACTGATAGTGTGGGCAACATCCTCGTGTGGTCGCTGCCTGGTGTGATCCCAGAACGTCGGCAGGTGCGGAAATTAACAGACGTGTCTCTTTGCGCGTGTTGACTTGTTTTTAGGGCGACATGTTGACTGCCACCAGATTTCTGGAAGCCCAGCTGACCGCGACCTATGCGGCGGCGGATGAACCTCTGTCCAAAACTTGGCGGACGGCCGGGAACATATATTTTTCAAAGGGTATAGAGTGGACGTCTGGCACGACACTCCTATATCCGGCTGGGTTTGCGCAAGGTCATACGGTGTGTTGCGGCGTTATACCGTCTCGGAAGGTATCTTCTGATGTTCCGCCACTAGGGCCCCAAGTTCCGACCGACCCCGAGTTCAAATGCGAAGGCCGAACGGGTTACCAGCTGGATGCACGCATTCGAAACGGCCGGCGGGCTCTTGGACGGCATTTTGGCGGTAGCGCATCCGGCACTCTACGAGGAGAGCCAGGTTGTTGCGGAGCAGGTGTTTCGCAACTTTGGCGCATGCCGATCCCTGCTATCGCATTGGCCAACTTGTTTCAGTTCGACACAGGTGATCGTCAATCGTTCCACTCCGCTGCATCGGGACATCAGTGGACGAATCGGATGGTTGGAGCTGCTTCTCACCCTCGGAACGTACGGAGATGAAGCCGTACTTCAACTCCGGAACCTCGGAGTGAGTCTTCCGTACACGACCGGCTCCGTCGCGCTACTGTGCGGCCGACAAATTTTGCACGGTGTTCCGACGGTGGGGGGGGACCGCATTTGCTACGCATTCTACATGAACAAACATTTGTTCAAGAAGGTCGACGCCGTTCTGCCTGGACCGGCGGTTTTACCTGTGGACAACGACGAAGGCAGCGAGGGAGAGCAGCCCCTGGAGACGGAAGCATCTGCTGGTGAGGGAGAGTCAGCAGGTGGGGCAAAGGGTTCCGATGAGGACGCAGACGGATCAGATGATGTGGGTTCCGAAAATTAGCACGGTATGCACGCAGACAATGACGGATTATGACGGATGGTAGATAAGGCTCCGTAATAGTCCGAAGGCGCGGGTGTCAACTGACAATCCGGCTGTGCGCCGTGCGTTTGCCCTGAGGACGCACTCTGCTTTGTGAACACCTCCCTGCTTCCCATCGCCCGAATCCCCGCCTCCACATTATTTTCGACTGCTATGGCGCGCCGTCGCTTCCTTGACGCACCTCCTTTCTTCGAGGAGATGTCAGTTAAAGTGACGAAAACCCGCCGCGGATTAAAAGTGGGTTTCAAAAGTAATCCCATTGATTTCTCATCTCTTCATCCGGAAGACGTCGGACCCTCGGATTCAGCCTCCCTACATCCTACGCTTCAAACCGCCTCTGAGCCGAGTGAGCTTCCCGACATCCCCGGATACAATGAGTTCACATTCGAGGATGCACAACCACTTCGTCCAAAGGCGAAAGTAAATCGTTTTGACGTCTACGCTACTGAGAATTAAATTCTGATCATTTGCCTGGCTTTGCAGTCCCAGAATGACTATCAAAGGGAGTATCTCGACATCCAGGACGAATACATTTACAGGCAACTCATGAGCGAAGGGCCCCCGGAGTCCGGAGTAGCGTCTTGCGGACATCGGCCAGCTTCATGGAAGTGCGTTACCTGCCACGCGGAACCCACGTTCTGTACGCAATGTTGTCGCGACACACACCACGCGCATCCACTGCATCGCGTCGAGTTCTGGGAAGGGACGTACTATCGACCGGCTTGGCTTCGGCAGGTTGGAGTCCGGATTCATTGCGGTCATGGCGGATCGCGCTGCCCGCGAGTGGAGGCGCAATCTGGTCCGGAAACGTCGAACCGTGGTGCTAGTGACGATCCGACCGCCGACGTCCACCTTCCATCTCTCGATCCCACCGACGCCGGCCCTACTCCCGTGCATCTTTCCGACCTCCCCACATTCCCAGATAGCCTGGACGCAGAGACCGACGACGAAGAGATCCCATACATGGTTGAGCAGCCGGAGTCGGACTTCGAGGACGAGGACGGCGATCTATATTACGGCACCAAGCCTGACCGTCTGCTTCCGGAGGTGTCAGAGCTGCCGTGGTTTGGGGAGAGTCCCCGACAGCCTGCGCCGACGCCCAGGTCCTTCGGTAGCCTCCGCAGTGACCGCATGGTCGTCGTCGTCGATATCGATGGCATTCACGAGCTTCCGTTCACATTCTGTCTGTGTCCCAATGCTCCGACAGAGGATATCCAGCTCCTTGACCTTGGTTACTACCCCGCGACCTCAACACGACCGAAAACCGTCTTTACGAAGCGAGTGCTGGACGACTTTTTGCTCTCCAATAGAGAATGCAAGACGTCTCCCCGCAACTACTATAATAAACTTCGGCGCGTTACTAACCCTTCTTTGCCACACATGGTACCGGTAAGATAAACTCGTTGCAAGCATGCTCATAACGTCAACGCACGTAGCTAAATCATTGAATTGTATAGGACCGCTACAAGGAGTTACTGCGAGTCTCGCGTCAGTGGCGAGTTCAGCAGATGCGTAAGGCGGCTGGCTTTGGGCACCGAGATGGCGATATCGGGCCCGGAGACTTGGCAGTGCGGTGCCCGGCATGTCCGCAACCAGGCTTAAACCTGCAAGACGACTGGGAAACAGATGAAGCGCAGTGAGGATTTGAACTACCACTCATACCGCGTCGCAATGGGACTCGGTACTGACCCCTCATGCATAGGTGGAAATATACCCGTTCGGTAGTCATGGACGGCAACTTCAGTGCTCAACATCGACAGATGCGGAACCCCTCGGACGACGTTCCGCTGGCTGATGGACATGCGTTCATGGTGGAGGAGAAACCATACAAGGAACACCTACGCACAGCGAAGGAGTACCAAGAGGTAGGCCATCTCAGCTTTGCAGAGTGAAACAGGCTGACGGACATCTACCTGCAGAAGTCGACATGCCACGACCATCGCGCCGTGTTTTCGGCAACGATAGAGCGAGCCAAACTCGAGGCTACCGGTATCGGCGCCGCTGCATGCTCCCGACACGGATTCTTTTGCCCCCATGCGTGCGTGGACTTCCAGCAAGGTGAACGGTATGTGTTACCTGCGCGCTCATCTACCGAGCTGGTGCATATATAACGTCCGAATCAGGCAGAGGAATATGGATTACGTTCTGAATTGGATACTCGCTTTCTTGAACGGCCTCCGGAACGTCATTGTCCTGTACGACATCATGTGTCAGTACTTTGTCCATCTGTACGACCGGTTTGACAAAAGCCCCCACCTCCACATGCCAGCCGGCCTGACTATCCTACGGGGTATTGGTCAGTTCCACGTCCACGGGCACGTTCCGAAATGCTTTCCCCGTTTCTCCTGCAACTTCATCCCTGGCGCTGGCGTACAAGACGGCGAGATTATAGAGACGCTGTGGAACAAAACAAATGCCATCGCTGACAGCACGAGGGGAATGTCGGCGGCACATCGCCGGGAGGTCATCGACGACCATATGAACGATTCGAACTGGATGAAGTTGACCAGAATGAGTGAGTGGTCCCCAAGAGCCTAACAAGCCCTATGTACTGCAGCTGACGCGTCCCGATTCAGCTGTGATTTTGATTAGGAAGTGGAAGCGAGCGTGCAACGAGTGGAAGCCCGCAGTCACAGCTTGGGAGGAACTCTCGGCAGCTTCCGATGGTGAGACTGTGGCGAAGTGGACTCGCGAGGCAGAGGCCGCGGACAAGGCTCGAGAAAAGGATCCAGCCGCAATGGATATTTACGACGTCGATGCCACACCGGGTGAGTAGCGACAGCAATGCGACACGATGTAGCTAACAGCCTGTTTCCAGTCCCAACTCGCAAGGAGATCCAGGTCATGCTCGGTGAGCAGGAGCTTGCGGATGGTGAACGATCTCTGGGTGCCGCAGATTGGATCTCAACAGGACTTCGGATTGAGGAGACCAAGTAGGTTCCGGAACTTGAACAACGCTCTAACGCTGACGGTGAACGTTCAGGTTGGGCATTGCGTATGCTGCGCGCCATACCGCGTCTGGATCGGGGACGCAAACGCGACTGTCTTTAGTCCAACAGAGACAGAAATTGGCCTCCGCGATCATCGCCTTCCACAAAACAGGAAGGGAGCACATGCCCGGTCTAATCGCCGCTGAAGGCGGAGACATGGACCCTAACCACACTGATCTAGGAGTGCAATGGGACGAGGTTCCGGAAGCGGTCGCATCCCAGCGCGAAGAGGGTGCGGCGGATACTCCGGAGACTCATCCTCATGGGCTACCATCGACGTTCGGCATCAGAAAACTACGACAGGCCGATCTTTTGGACCTTGCGCGAAAAGAGCGGAAGCTTCGCGAAGGCCAGATGAACGATGCGCTGCAAGGTATACGCACTGGTATTGGCTACAAGTCGCTCCTCTACCGTGCGAAGGTACGGAACGCGTCGTCATACCGGTCGAAGCTCCGCAGCTTCGATGATGTCCATGTCGCCGACGAGGGGGTGCGGAAGCACGTACGTATCTACATGCAAAGCAGGGCAGCGATGGAGCGGCTGTTCGATCCCGAGGACGAGGGTGACCGAGTGGCACTTGCGGGCTTCAGAAGTCGGTACCGGGAGATCCAGAAGGAAGATCTTAAAGCATCTACCGCCGTGCTGGAGGCCTTTACGCCAGGGCTCCGCAATCAGCATTCCGCTTGGTTCTGGAACGTCTCTGACACAGAGACGGGGGACGGAAGCTCCTGGACACAAGAATGTAAGTGCACGTATTGCTCCGTGGTGCAATGGTTTGACGGTACTTGAAGATCGACGAATGCTCTGGCTACGTGCCTACGCTCGGAAGCAACGATGGGATGAGGAAGTGGTCTTAGTGCCATTCGAGATGGATTGCGTTTTGCGGTGCTTCGGGACGAAGGCTACAGATTGGGAGGGGTGGAGCACTGGAGCCCACACGCCGGGACACGCCGCGTTTGCGTTGCGCCAAGTTGCGATGTGGCGCAATTTGAAGGACCATGCCCGCTCGGCGTTCGCGTCTGCGCGAAGTACTCATCGGCCGTAAGAACCATGTAAACATTGAACGTAATCACTACAATAATAGCGGAATCTGCTGATAATAGCCTAGAGCCATGGCAGCCACACTACGGAAGGCTGGACGTCCCGCACACATACCATGCACACACCATGAATTTGAGTTTCCGAAACCGTTCCGGGTGCTTCCGGGAGCGGTTGGCGTTCGAGTTCGTGAAAGCGCGCTGCTGAGGATCTTTGCCCACACCGTCACGGAGAGTCGATCGTGCGTACGCGACTCAGCATTCATTAATATTGAGCCATATCTGACACAGTACTTCATAGAAAACATGAGAGGAGCCTCCGGAGCCTCATCGATAGCAGCATCTCGACAGGTGCTGCAATCTGCGAGGCTGGAAATTCTAATCACCCTCCACCGCATTTCTGAGGCCCTCAAGGTCTTGCCTGATAATGCCGGAAGCTTGACAGTTCGACGATGGAACACGGGGGTTGCACGGGAACTTGTAGGTCTCTCCACCGGAACCTTTGGTATAAAATGGTTGACTGTTCCGATGACCCCAAGTGGATTGCGATTTCCGCCGTTGGGCTTTCTTTCGCATCATCTTTGATAGATGCCGAGGATGAGACTCCTCACGATATGCTGCTGCCACCCCTGGCCCATCTCCTTCATGTCGCTACATGGAAGGACCGTAGCTTGTCTATTGACGTGCGGAAGGTTCGGAAGGAGGTGTTCAGCGTCCTGGAGTCTCTCCGGAACGTTGGTCTTCCTCTTGACGAGGGCGGCGCGTTGCAACGGTGGTGGATGTGGCCAGAGGAGGCTCCGGAGGGAGTACAGCGTCCATCATGGTGGAACAACCCTTCCGGTGCTGTGGTAACTTGCTGAGGTTCTTCATATTGCCATTACACCCCGCTGAGACTTTAATCAGGCCGCTCCGATACCGCTCTTTGACTCTGATTACGAAGACCTTCAAGGAGGTGGCGGAAAACCTCCGTGTTCCCGAGTCGGAATGTCGTAGCGTCGCAGAAGGAAGTCGGAACATGGATAAGCGGAAGGTAGCAAAGAGGGAGGCTCCGACGGGCCGGGAGGTAGTAGGATGGATTCAAGTGCGAGAGCCTATGTGCTAGACACCTCCGACTTGACCTCAGTCTCTAACATGCAGTGTACAGGAGACTAACGGCATTAAATACCTGTTATGTGCGACACTGGGAACATGGACCGCATTTTCAGCTCGCACAGGTGTAAGACCGCGGTGTGGAGGGGGAACTGTGGAGGGACATTCCCGGAATAGCGTCCAAGCAAGAGCAGACTGCCGCAAACCTGAGGGGAACTGACCTCATGAGCACCGGGAAAAGCCCTTTGGGCTAGTGCACGTCTTCGAAATGGCGTTAAAAATGTGATTGGAAAGATGCGGCCTGTATGGACGGCCGGTGAGGAAGCGCAAGCAAGGCGAGCCGCAGGCCGACCTGCGAGCCTTGAGATTGTTCACACGGGCCGGGCAGCAAGCGCCAGCAGTCGGTGCGTGTGTGCGCAACGCCTGAATAGGTCATATGTAGAGTGGAAATGGGTGAAACAAGGCATATGACATAAAGGGTGCCGTTCTACATACATTAACAGCCATGAATAGAGCAGGACATGAGCCAGGCTATGTGTAACCAGAGGTGCGGCCGGTGAGCATCGCCACATA
>CM035305.1:3143988-3186169 GCA_002900995.3 Ganoderma boninense
AGAAGTTCGTATGTCGGCGAATGTTTTGTAAAGCGTGAAACTTGAAATTGTAATCGGACGAAAATGTTTTCGAGAACTTTGCGTGACTTCTGGCGTTTTCCCGGCCGTGAAACTCGATATTTTATTGACTTCTGAACTTTCATTAGAACTTGAGGTTCTCGACGACCTTGGGCGTATCGTAGAACGTGACGTTCTACGTCACGTTGTAACGAAGTCGGAACGCGGGCCGAAACGGTAAGTTTTCGCGGGCGTTCTGAACAATGTCACATTTTCATTTCTATCTACGGTATAACATCGTACAAAAGGTGACATTTTACATTGTCATTTTTCATTCCGTTCTCAATCCCCTCGAATTTTGTAAATCCCGCGTGATAGTCTCACAATCCCCCCGGCGTCCACGACCATCGTCATCCTGTGGCCAAGTCGGGTCGCCCAGGCCCATGCCTGCCCGTCTCCTCCCCATTCTCACTCCGGGGGGCCCGGTGCCCCATCGATAACACGCCGCGAAGGACGCGTCGCGGTCCCCCATAAGTATTGCGAGCGAACTCGGGCCGGCGTCACATCCACATGTGCCGTCTGTGACTACCGCGTCTGTGACCCCCGCGTCTGTGACGAACCGGGGATCCATCCGACTTGCGAGAAGAGCCTAATAGAAGAGCGCGCTGTCTCAATTGCAAGTACTTCGCCCTCTCCGTGCGCACCGGGTTTCATTGCGCACCTTCCGCGAGACTGCACACCACCTGACAATCCCTCGCCTTTTCATAGTGGTGCAATCGGACACTGCCGGACTTATCGGCTGTACCGGTAAAAACGCTTCCGCGGGCCGCAAGGCGTCAAATTAATATGCAACAAGTCAGCGCTCGCGAGTCAGTCATACCTTCCCTCTCAACTCTGTCTTGCCCTTCCATCCCACCCCCTCCTCCTCCGAATGGCTTCCTCATTACGCTCCGTGCGGCTCACCCTCTCTCAATACAAGTCTCCTCGTGTCACTTCGCACACCAGCAATCTCCTCACATCCACCGCTCCGCGGTTATCCCCCTCCCGACAGCTTCCTTTCAATCGCGCGTTGGCTACTCTCCATGGCGGCCAAATTCAGGTGAGTAACGTTTACTTGTTACCCTTTTGAGTTTTCGGGCAAATGGAGACATTGCCTAGGCCTCCTTAGTCGAGGTCACTCCCTCAAAAGACCCCAGAACGCCTCCCCCTCCGTCCACGCTTGTCTTCGGCCACACCTTCGTGAGTCAAGTGCCCTTCATCTTCCTCAAAGCAGTATCTCATACTTTTCACTTCTTCCCAAGACAGACCACATGCTTGCCATTCCATGGCATGTCGAGGGTGGTTGGGGGACTCCCAAGATTCAGCCCTGTGAGTATCTCGTGTACGGTTTTGTCCCAGGATGTCACTAAACCTTTCCAGATGCACCCCTCCCGCTCTCGCCCAGCGCGACTGTATTCCACTATGCACACTGTCTCTTCGAGGGCTTGAAAGCCTACCGCGATCCCAGCGGTAAGGTGACCTTGTTCCGGCCGGACATGAACATGAAACGCATGAACACGAGCGCCGAGCGCGTCGCCATGCCCGTGCGTGTCTTAAAAATGTTCCGATGACCTCTCGCCTGCTGAACGTTGCATACGCGTCACACAGACATTCAACGGTGACGCCGTCATTGAGCTCATGAAGCAGCTCATCCGTTTAGACAAGCACTGGATCCCCGAACAGCCGGGGTACAGTCTCTATATCCGTCCCACTATGAGTATGTCCACCACAGATTCTTCTTCGGCATGATGCGGTACCATTTTGACATGGTTGTTTGAAGTCGGAACGCAGCCTGCTTTGGGGATCGCGCCACCGAAAGAAGCTCTTCTATTCGTCATCTGTAGCCCGGTCGGTCCGTACTATCCCCAAGGCTTCAAACCCGTTGCGTTATATGGTACGACTGAGTATACCCGCGCGTCTCACGGAGGTCAGCGACAGTCTGCTCTCCTACTCATCGTTCTGGTCATCTCAACCTTAATTTCGTTTTAGGCATCGGTGCGTACAAACTGGGCGCGAACTACGCCGCCGGTGTCGCGGCGCAGAAGGCTGCTGCACAGCAGGGTTACGTTCAGAACCTATGGTTACATGGCCCTGAGCACCATATCACCGAAGTTGGTACGATGAACGCATTTGTTGCGTTCAAACGCGACAACGGAGGTGAGTCGCTCCACCATTGCAAGTTCTGATCTAACGACCGCTCCTCGCCCTCTGTCTCCGACAGTTACCGAGCTCGTAACACCTCCACTGGACGGCATCATCCTCCCCGGCGTGACCCGTGACTCGGTGCTGGCGCTGGCTAGAGACCATGCCGCGGGCGTGCTCAAAATTCCTGAGCTGACGGACAAGCTCGTCGTCTCCGAGCGTCCGGTCACGATGAAGGAGGTCAAGGCGGCTGCGCAATCGGGCGAGCTCGTCGAGTTCTTTGGGGTCGGCACCGCCGCGGTCGTCAGCCCTGTTGACCGGATCGGCTACCTTGGAGAGGACCTGCTCATCCCGACGGGGCCGGACGGCATGGGTCCCCTGTCGCGCCCGCTGTGGAAGTATTTGACTGGTATCCAGACGGGTGCGATTGTGCACCCGTGGAGCATTGAGGTTTGAGGTCCGAGTTGGGGTGGGATTTGAGATCTAGAGCTGGGCTTTAATGCGCGCCTCTGCACCGTTATTGGTGGCGGGTGAGCATGATATCTAGTCACTAGTTTTGCGATTTGCTGCATATACACCTATCGTCGATGAATTGGATATCCACCTGCTATGTGCTCGTTGAGATTGTCAGAGTTGACCCATCACATGCTCTATGCTCGTTCACAGAGATCACCTTGTTTCGCAGCCAGAGGTACTGAGTCTCTGGCATGCCAAGTTGATAGGTCGGCTTTACGGTTGTGGCGGCTAACCTCAAATGTTTTGGGGTTTCGAAACCTGTTCGAAACCTAATTCTTATCATAGATGTCAGGAACCACACGTTGGTCTATGTCTCGGTGACCAGTCCTGTGAGGCATAAAGGTACAGCAGCTATTAAACGACCCGACTTTTCACTTCTGAGTCTCAGCTCAGTACTTGCATCAGGCATGTTTACTCCACGAAAAATCCACCAAGCGCCCGGCCCGTCAACAACCGGTGGCGGATGACGTCATGACCTATTGTGTCCTGGTGGCGAGAGCCTGAGCTTCATGAAACCCACCGCGACACACGCCCCTGCTGGATTTTCTCTGAACTTCCGTGCATCAACATCTCATGCGTCCTCCACTTATTGTCAACTGTAAACTGCCTTCCTCTGCTGCATTCATTTGCAGAAACACTCGGCGAACTTTTCCGCAACCTCGCCTGGACGCTCACCGCGCCATCAGACATTACGCTCAAGTCGGCTCCACGACATACGTCGGAGAACCCCCAACTGCTCCTAACACACCTTCTGGACGTAGTACAAGCACCTCTGCACAAGTAACGAGCCCTTCAACGCAACCCCCACCCCCAACAAAACCATACGATGCATTGGTCCTAGCTGAGCTCGCGAAAGATGGAGCCTCAAAGTCTCCTTCCCTCACCGACCTTGTAGAACAGTACATGAAGCGTGCCGGACACGTCCTAGATGCCTCTCTGCCCTACGAATCGCGACCTACTGCGGAGAGACGTATCCGCTTCACGGCGGATGCGAACGGAGTGGAGGTTAGCAGTGCGGACGACGCGTTGGCCATCATCGCGCACGCGGCGCATGATCGGTCAGGGAGGCACAAAGTCACTTACAGCATGGGTTTTGCGGTGGCGCCTCCTGGCCTTCCAGAGGAGCAAATTGCGTTGCTGACGTGCGCGCATACATTGGAGGAGGTGAGTAACTGCATGGGAGCACCTGCTGCCGGAGATGGCATCTTCCCTTCATGCTCACGCGTGGTTGCCCTCGTTTGGCCGTTGCGCCCGTTTCTGTCTTTGCTGCTCAAACAACACACCAAGATCCGACATGACCCTCTCGTGCGCGCGAACCGCCCCAGTCCTGCCGTTCATCGGACACGCTTCGTTCAGGGTCGTTGGCGATATCGAGGTCGAGCTCATCGTCCACTGCGACTCCGGTTTTTCGCCCCATCTCATCTGTGCTCTCTGCCATGCATCGTGGCGACCTTCTTCTCCTTTCCGCAATGCAATCGCGGCTCGCGTCTGGACCCGCTTCGAGCTCCGGCCTGCGGTCGCTCCCCGTGAACCCGTATCCTGTCCCTCCCGGCACCCCGATCCGAGCGCACTTTGTCGCAGACAAGCCGCCTACGGGTACAAACCGTGAAGGTTGGACGCCTTGGGTTGGTGGGACGTGGCGGAAGTGGGTCAGGGGCTCCGTGGCGGGCTACAGAGATTACGCTGGTAGAGAAGCCAAGGTCCGTTTCCTATCTGCTTTCGTCCACGGTTTCGAGGAGTGCGATCCTGATAGAAGTTTTGGATGACGATGCTTTATGTGTCCTACATTTGTGCGACGCCGCGACGCATTTGTTAGCCCGGGACCTACGATTCTCTGGCGCACCTGCACTTTGACCCCCCGCCGACGCCTGGGTCGAGCGGAGGACCCATCGTGGACGAGGAAAGCGGGTCAGTCATTGGCGTCGTCCTCGGTACGCAGCTCGTAAACCAGGTAGAAGGAGTCAAGGGATGGGGTGTTCCCGCGGAGATGATTTTCGAGGTGAGGCCTTCATCAATGGACCTGGTGTCGTACATTGACATGCAAGCCTTTGCCCCCCCCCCTCCCTGCAACAGATGTTTAGTCTCCCTGGCCTGAAGCTAAATAATCGCGCTTAAGGCTATGGACAAGGAACTGGCCGGGAATAAGTTAAGTATATCGCATGAGACCTGGTGAGACAGGGTTCTCAGGTAATATTTGGGTATTGTACGATAGTCTTTGCATACTTTATGGAGTAAGTGACGAAACTGAGCTCTTGGATACACAGTTCGGAATTCAAAGCACAAATTGACAGGATTGATTGCATTGAATTGAATATCGTGCTAAGCCGAAGTCGAAGGCGATCTAGGCTGTCCTACGGGAAAGTATGTAGTCCGCTTTCGTCACCTGGGTTGGCCTGCACCTCTACGAGAGCTGCTCGCTCGTATCCCACGGTCGCGTTGTGGTGTCCGTTGGCATGACTAAACGACGACGGACTCTTGGTCGCCACTGCAGCTGTCGACGTACTAGGTAGATCCGCCTGATTTAGCTAGCTATCGAGCTCGTGCTGACCTCGGTCTTTCAAGCGATCCGGGACTGCGAATGTGGACATCAAATAAATGCACATCTGTGCATGGCTTTGTTTCATGAAGCACTTTTGTTACATGATATGTGTTACACACGGCACACACAACGAAGAAGGGTCCCGAAAAGGCGATCCGTGACGTGAGCCTCGAACAAACCTACGTACACCAAACTTTGTGATACTTCCAACCCAACAGATGGCACGACGTGCAGAAATAGGCCGTCTTGCACTTCGAACAACGCTGCTCCACACCATCCTTCCCACAGTACCTGCAAAAGTTGTCTGCTCCATTCGCGACCTTTGCCAGCCTCTCGAGAACCAGCTCGACAAGCGTGTCCGCATGCGTGCGCAATGCATCCGGGCCGCTAGAAAGCTGCAGTTTTCCCGACAGCTTGTAAGGCTCTAGCTCGCGAGCAACCTTTGACAGAACCTTGCTATGGTAGTCAACACCGCGCTCGAGGGAGAATATCTCCCCGCCAGCTCCACGTCCGCCAATCTGCGACGTAACGAGGTCGAGCGCAACCCGCGGGTCGTCCTCGACGGACCTCGGCTCACCGATGAACAGGTACACCCACGGCATACCGGGCCCGTCAAAGCCCGAGAGGTGCTCCGTCTCGTCGATATAGTTGGGCCCCAGGTCAGAACGCGGCTCGTACTGGATCATCAGGCAGGCCTCTTTGGGCACGATGACGATCTCGGCCACGGCCACGTCGCTGGGCTTGCAGACGACTTCGTGCTTGGCGGAGGTGCGAGCGCGCAGCTTTGCGGTGGGGGGCAGGCGGTCGAAGACGTGCTGAGCGACGTACGCGAGGGCATAGCCATTGTTGAAGGTCTTGCAGCGCCAAAAGACGTCCTCAAGATCGCGGCGTGTAAGCTCACGCCCGGCGGGCACTTTGACACCGTCTGGGTGGGCGAAAGTGTCTATGGATACACGCTCTGTGGCGGCCGAGTCGTTCTTGAGGATGTATGCGAGGCGTTTCTGGCCATTGGCGGTGTTATGCCACTCGGGGGGGAATACGTGGGCCGGGAGGGTGGTAGGGGTGGTGATGCCTCGATTGATCTCAACGAGCTGCGCTTGGGGGAATAGAGACTCAGTGCGGGAATGTGTGTCGAGAATAATCGCAGCGAGGTCATGAACGTCAAGGACGAAGTCTGCAGGGAGAGTGGACGAGGAAGACGCCATCGTTGAATGTGGTCGAAGCGAGAGGCCATTTAGGCGCTCCTGATTGGCAGCTAGCTCTGTGGCAGTGCTCCAGGGGCTCTGCCTGCAGCTGTTCCCTCTACTTAGATCTGTTCCTGGCTCCAACCTCAGGCAACGCCCGCAAGCACACAGCTTGGTTCTTGTCCCCTGCTTTGGCAAAGGTCTCAATCCGTTGATACACATCCAAAAAATCTATCAGACCTCACACGCCGTCATTACGAGCTGCTAAGAAGAGCTTTCCCCAGTGGCCCCACCGAAAGCATGAGCCGAATGCCGCGGCCGAAGAGATAGAAGGTCAAGACAGAAATGACCTTCTAGGGTTATGTACAAGCAAATTCATATCGCCTGCGGCGACGCCGAACAAATGTCTCCCAAAGGTCCTTATCAGATCCCTCTAGAAGCTATCTTCGGGCAATAGATGGTGCTGCGGTAGCTCGTGTCTCGCCACGCGATGACCATGGCCAGCTAACGGCTGTTCATAAGCCAGCATGCCATTCCTCGCAATCCTCGCGTACTCCATACCTCTGTCCTCACCTCCAATGTTTGGGGGCGACACACCTGTTGAAGCCTCCAGCCAGGACCTTGCCCTCCTTTTCGCTCATCGCGGCCTACGGCCTGCAAGATGTCGACGAAATAGGCGGCCGACGGAAGGGAAAGGCCGTCGATGGTGCGTTGAAGCGACGAAGAGATCGCATTTCAGCTCTTCGCGGACGAAGCACACGCACTGCAAACACTTGTCGGCGACGCAATCTTCGCTCGTAGCTTACACCAAGCGCTTCAAACGGATGCGACCCTCCTAGAGGAACACGAGAGGATTGAAGAGGTGGAGAGAGAAGATAGGGAGGTCGCTAGAGCTCTCGCCGAAGGCCGCAGGCCTCCAGCCCGGCCTGAAGACCCATCCCTCTCCAAGAAATCTAGTGCACCGACGCTTGCCACGTCTTCCACAACAGTTTCTCCAACGTGAGTCATCCCTCAATCGAAGGCCTGCATAACATTGAACAAATTGTATAGAGTAAATGGCAACAATCCAAGGACAATTCTAACACCGTCTTCGTCTTCTAAGCAACTGCCGGGCATGTCTCGAGTTCGGTAAGGTTTCATGTCGACATTGACGTGCTCACTACTCACTACACCTGACCAGAACCGAATCATGCGTTATATGTAGAGACGAAATTCGCGGACCAATCATTCGCGCACCTTGTGGGGACACCTACGACGTTGGATGTCTCGTGGACCTATTCCGTGCGTCCACCGTCGATGAATCCCTCTTTCCACCTTCCTGCTGCCGCCAGCCCTTCAACATCGCGATGGTCCGCCAGTTTTTGAATGTAGACCTGGCCAGACTGTTTGACAAGAAGGCGATAGAGTTCGGGACTAAAGACAGAGTCTATTGCCATCGTCCCACTTGCTCCGCCTTCCTCGGGGCTGCGACGGCGTTCGCCTCCCGCCTCTCTTGTGCTGAGTGTGGGTACACCACCTGCGCGCACTGCAAGGCTGCCGGACACCTCCTGTCCTTGCGTTGCACAACAGCGGAGGATGCCACCGTCGTCGAGCTCGCGAAGCAAGCGGGGTGGAAGCGCTGCCCGGGATGCGGCCACCTGGTCGAGCTCACGATTGGGTGCTACCACATGACGTGCAGATGCCGACACCAGTTCTGTTACCTCTGTACCGCGCAGTGGAAGACTTGCGTGTGTACTCAATGGGACGAAGATCGGCTCATCATTGCGGCTCAGGACAGAGTCCAACGGCGGCAGCATGTGCAGGCTGTCGTCGCGCCAAACGTTCCCGCACCGTATGTGGACTGGGCGCGGGCGATCCGCGTCGAAGCGGACAGGTTGCGAGACAACCATGATTGCACTCACCATTGGCGATACGTCCCAGGCGGTGGAACATGTGAGGGATGCGGCCATTACCTGCGCATCTTCTTGTTTGTAAGTATCAGGTCTTTGGCGGAGCATGTTGAACTAACTGTCCATTCAGAATTGCCGGGACTGCTTTGCGTGGAACTGCGCCAGGTGCAGACGCAACCGTTGGTTCTAGTGAGGGGACTACTGCAGGTCACTGTGCAGAGGTACCAGGCGCGTTCTGAACCGCCACGATGATGTACTATCGATCGGAATATTTTCTCCGCACGTCCTTGGTGTAAATACGCGAATATGTTCGCAAAGGCTGCGCTTCCCGGGAACGTTCAACTTGGATTAAAGTTAAGGTACGACAATCTACAAGGTACGACAATCTACGATTGCCGAGCCCGGGGGAGGTGGTGTGCCGTCCGTACGAAAGGCTTGGCAACGGAGCCGCTCTCTTCTTTGCACACTACTTACTCCGGTACGTGTTCGCCACGGGACCACCTGAGACCATAGTGGGACCACCAGAACCGATGGTGCCTGGTGACCGCCTAGCAATCGCCGGTGCAAGTTAGACTCTAGCGAAAGGAGTCGGCATATTTACATGGGACAAGGCAAGACGGCAGCGAGGATGATCGGCGGCGGTCTGACCACGCGTCACCCTGGTCTCGTGGGACGGTGGCGGCAGGGGGAACGTGCACGACAGTGGCAACACCATCCGCGGATGAAGTCTAATTGAGTCCATCTTCTTGTCCCGAACTTCCCCTTAACTGTAATATATATTTCCATGCCTCTTGACACCACGTCCCCGTCTCTCCCTCTGCCGCCTTCTCCACCATCCCAGTGACCCCCATGGCCGACTTAGACCAAGCTCAGGGCCCGGCCGTCGCGAACGGAGCTGACCCCGCACCTACCGCACGCATCGACATCGAGGGTGGGACGCACGTTTACAGCTTTCACAAATCTGTGATCAACTAACCGCCTCTGCTGCAGAGAGAGCCAAAGCAAGGAAGTTCCGGGCCCTCCGGGATCGCATTACTCTTCGTCGCTCATTCAGCACCAAGCACACCTCGGTCTCGTCCCCTACTCTGCTCTCTCCCGCCGTCGAGGTCCATCCATCAGATACAGAAGAAGAGAAGGGACACCCCGTTGCCTCGCCAACGAGGGCGAAGTCGAACGCGTTCGGCCGCTTGATTAGTGGGAAATTAGGCAAGAAAGGCGGGAAGAAAGGTCAGGATGTCGACCCCGCACCTATCCCTGTCGCCCTCGAGCCAGTCCCTTCCGAGTCATCTGCTCCAACACCACCAAACGGCGAGGCCCTCCTCTCGATCCCAGAGGTCGAGGTACCTCCGACTGCGGTCGCATCTGGGCAAGAGCCTGTCACTACAGGAGACACGCCGAACGCCGACCCGGAGCCATTCCCTCTTGCGTGCAAGATCCATTCCCTTCTCTCATCCCTCCCTCCTTTCCTCCCTACCTTTGGGGACCCCACGTCATCCGGTGATGGCAATGGAAAGAACGGCGATGCGGCGCCTCCTACTACAACGCCTTCCCCGATCCCAAATTCACGTCTCATATCGCTGCTCTCCTCTCCGTCCATGATGAACGGCTCTTCAACGCAAGGCCGCCAGAGCGTTTGGAGACTTCTCGATAACCTCCGTCTTACTGCCTTGCAGCCGAGTCCCAGCGGATCCGCAGGTACAAGCCAAGATACTGCCGGAGGTACCCAAGGCGTCGACTTCGTGGAAGATGACGACAGTGTTATGCTCTACGGCCCTCTTATTCCCAACCAGGACTCGTCGGTTGAACTAGCACGCTCGGAGATCGTGTCTATCGACGAAAACGGCTCTATCGTCAACGTGATTCTGGATAATGCCCCACCTCCGGGTAGTGCTTCAACGCCGCTCTCCTCGCCAGGAAATGTGAAGACAACAGGTTTTCATTGGCACTGGCCCTTCCATCATGATGCGACGCCACCTCCGCCGAAAACTATCAAGAAGCGTGTTTGGGTTCCTTCTACGACTCAGCTGTCTGTCCAAGTAATGTGGTGGGGCTACCGACTGTCCGTGAAACTATGACTTAAGTAGCAGGAGCCGGCGCTGATCATAATTATTTACATAGGTGGCTCCCTCCTCCTGTGCTGTCGATGCTCAACGACAAGGAGATTGAGGCCGCAAAGCTTGGGGCAATGCTCACTACCGCCCTCACGTGGATTCTCAACAACGTCCCTGACACCCTCCTGCCGGCCAGTTTCCGCCCCGCGCTGCAGCTCATCAAAAGTCTTGTTCCCTACCTCGGCTACATAGGAGGCTTTGTGGCCTGGTCGTGGACTGCCATCAAAGGCTTCGACATCGGAAATGGGGTTACGCTCACTGCGACATGGCTCCTCCCTATCGCCCTGATTCCAGGAACATGGGAGAATGCGGACGTCCCGAAGCCCGCGACCCCTTCTACTTCCCCGACACCTGCGCCCAATACCCCTTCAACTGGCACAGGCAGTCCGACCACACCCACACCAGGGACGAGTAACCCGTCAGCCCCCAGCAGTGACCCGTCCACGACGCCTTCCACTAACCCGACGTCTCCCAGTACATCCACCCCCACCAACCCCACTTCACCCAGTACTTCAACACCTGCTGACCCCACGGTGCCCACCACTCCGACGCCTGCTAATCCGACATCTCCCACCGGATCTGCTGAACCCACCGCCGAGTCCTCATCTTTGGTCGCATCCCATTTGATGCCTATCTAAATCGTTGTCTTGAGCTAGTTCCGGGTGGATCAAATGGGTTAATTGACGGCATGCCTTCACGACCTTTCATGACAGCTTCCATACTTTGCATACCCATTGTTAGCTTCCCGTCCATTATTTGGTTACTTATGACACTTGGTTATCGTTTGTCGCGCCCCCTTGCACCACTCTAATGCCACCTGTTCGATGGAGGATGGCTTGTTATCCACCATGTCTACTGAGTGAATATCTTCTTTCGGCATCCTATCTTCTAGCATCCCTCCGGAGACTAGTAGGTCATCCTTGTCCTTCGAGATGGGATCCGGTGGTCACTACCTAGGCCTATCTGGGCGGCTGACGCAGACGTCTCGCATTCTGATACAAGCCAGATGCCAATCCCTAACTCCCATTCGGTTTTCTCGCTTGCACTGTCTATTTGGTTGGGATACCCTTGGCGAGTCATGTCATCGGAAACGTCTCTCGACCTCGAACACGCCGGATAGGAATGAGAGAGCTAGAACGACGATGCCGACCTCGCCTCCTCTCTCTCTAATAGCACGCCTACATCTAGCTGACGTAAACGAGCGACTGGCGGGCCCCAGCGTCCAGAGACACATCGAGGACTAAGATGGATGAGGCACTGGCAGCGATCCGCGAGTTGCAAGAGGCGACGTTGCTGGTCCAGAGCATCTCCATTCTCCACGGCGAGCGTCACCCAGACCAAGGCGGGTCAGGAAGATTAGGGACCTCGCGAGCGGGATGAACAGGTAGAAGGAGGAATGCCTCGTCCGGCGGCAGCCGGGGTTTGCCCGTTGTGCTTAACTTCAATGCAGACTGTAAATTTCCAGCATGTTTTGAACATGACCTTGTTGCGTTAGGGTCACATCTATGGGCGGCGCATGTGATACACATCTCGGCTGGATGGTATGCGACCTGCTTCATCTACAACCAAGCTAGCAGCGAAACACGTTTGTGAGGGCTGTCAGAATATCACCACATCGGCACTCACCCTACGACTACCTTACATCGTACGTCCCACATATCATGGGGTTTCAATTTGTCTCGACGGCCTCGAAGAAGGTCTTCAACCACAGAGCCTCTTTTTCCATCTCCTCCAAGGTACGAGGTTTGCGGTCTTCCTCCGCGTCCATCTGGAGCGGTTGGGGGACTCGATGGAGGTCCTCAGCGAGACCACCCTCGGACTTCTCTAGAGCAGGGTAGATATCGTCGTTCTTAGGGAATGCGTCGCCTTGGAGCTTTCTAGGCAGTAAGTGGAAGTGAACGTGGGGCACGGTCTGGCCAGCTGCTTTCCCATCCTATCTCCGAGACCGCGTCCGAACGGGGGATGAACACAACAGATACAACATTCTAGTCTCAGTTGAGAGAGGGTCCTCACCTGGCAAGCGACGGTCAGGCCGTCGGCCCCGTAAACACGCTCGATAACGCGTCCGACGTGTTGTACGGAGGCAATCAAGGATGCAAGCTCGTCGTGCTTGAGGTCTGCGAGGCGGGGGACTACGCGTGTGGGTATGACAAGGACATCTGTCGCCAAGTGTGTGAGAACGCGGTGTGCGGTCGGACACGGTCTGGGGAACATTGACACAGACGGCCAGGGACGATGGGCTTGAGGTTGACGATGGCGGCGGCGAGACCGGAGCGGTAGAAGGCTTGGCGGGTGACATCAAACGAGGAGAAGAGGAGGGCCGACATGGCCGCAGAGGTAGAGAGAAGGCGGTGAAGCTGCTCTGCACCGGGGACGCGAGCACTGCCGCAGGAGGGTTTGGTGTGGTACTACGAGGAGGATCTTGCACGAGATTGGAGATCGCGGAGAATGACATCAGTCATGATCAAGCGCGCTGACACGATCTGAGCACTCCTCCTCCCCTGCTACTGGCTCAGACCCTTCCGTGTGAGATTCCATCTTAAGTTACTTATCCAACCCATCCTCGTCTGCTGTCCCTCTCCTTCACTCTCCTTCCAACCACCACCACTCCAATCTCCACCCCAGCCATGCCCAACTCCGGCCCGAGCCCCCCCATTCTCTACTCTTTCCCTACAAACACCGAGCTCGTCGACAGCCTCGCGACCTTCATCCTTAAAGCACAAAAAGACTCCATCAACAAGAAGGGCCGCTTCACTGTCGCCCTCTCCGGTGGCTCCCTACCCCAGCAGCTCTCTGTCCTCGTCAATAACCCCGCCGTAAAATGGGATAAGTGGTACGCATCCGCATCTCATATCTCTTCAGCTCCCGCTCTGTCCATCCTATCCCGTGCACCATCATGTGTTTCCTTACTCCCGGCTACTGTATCCTACGCGACCCCTGAAAATACCCTGCACTGCAATTTGTTATCGACGCGAATCCCGCCTTGATCTCTGCTTCTCGCCTAGCCCCACGCCCTTACTTACGTTATCTCGTACCCGCCCTTCCCCAGGCATATCTTCTACGCCGACGAGCGCGTTGTGCCCCTCACCCACGAGGACTCCAACCACGCGCTCTGCAACCGCGAGCTATTCTCCAAGCTCCCCGCGGACGGGCCCCAGCCGTCGATCCACACCATCAACGAGGATCTCTTCGGCGACCTCGAGGAGCTCGCGGACGCGTACGAGAAGGAGCTCATACAGGAGTTCGCCATGAAGGATTCGGCGCGCTTCCCCGTCTTCGACCTCATCCTTCTCGGTCTCGGCCCTGACGGCCACACCGTGTCCCTTTTCCCCGGCCACGAGCTCCTCAGCGAGGATGACCGCTGGGTCGCGTACATCGACGACAGCCCCAAGCCGCCCCCAAAGCGCATCACGTTCACGTACCCCGTCCTTAATCACGCTGCGCGTATCGCTTTTGTCGTGACAGGTCCGAGCAAAGTCGACATGCTCCGTACCGTCCTCGATGAGCCAGAGAAGGGCCTGCCTGCCAGCCGCGTACGCCCTGCACACCCGGGACAGCTGTACTGGTTCGTAGACGACGCCGCTTCGGCGAATGCGCAATATGCGCGAACACCATTTAAGCTCTAGGCGGAGGCGTGGCGGGTCGTTACAGAGCTTGCTCGGGTGCGTGTACGCTGAAGAAGCCAAAAGTGTATCTTTCGACCGTATTTTGCGCCATGCTGGAGACGAAGCTCTCATGTAGTCCTTTTGATGTTTGTATCCGGATATTACCCTTTATGTTTATGTTTATGAATAGGACCGGCATAGCTTCCGACAAAGTTAGAACGTATAATAGAGCTCGTCAGTGTTCGTAAAGGTGAGTTAAGATCATGATCGGGGTATATGGCGGCTACAATAGACTGGATCGAAAACGCACCAACAGACGGCAGAAAAAATCCTACACCTCGTCCTTTACGCCTAATTCTGGGAATACCGTCAACAGCACCAGGTCGAGGATGAACATCGCAAGGTGTGCATTGCACGCGGCGTTGTCTAACGGCGCCAGGGCGGCGTCGACAGTCGCTAGACGCGCTGGGGGCGTTGGGCCCAGCAAGGGCGCAATAGCACCTGAAAAATCATTCAGTGATATCCAGATGCTGGCTAACAGGTACCAACCAGGAGTGCGTTCCACCAGTCGTCTGCGGAGTGTCTCGCGCATCTCGACCTGCTCCTCGGGCGTGGGTTCTACTGGGGCGGTCCAGGCCACCCTTCCGGGAAGAGCGCCCTTCGTGCGTTGCGCACGACATTCGCGAGCATGGCTGGTGAGAGAACGTGCGTGTACAGAAGGTAGGGGAGAAGGCGCGCTAGGAAGGGCGAGGCGAGGGACGCGAGCAGTGTGAGGAGTTGCGACAGCGCGCGGGCGGTCGTGAATGATGCGTGTGCCGATGTCGGGGACGAAGACGGAGGCGGGGTGAGCATGGTCAAGACAAACGCTAGCGGCGGATGGACGTAGTCTGGTATTGGCGGCGGCGGCGGCGGCGGCAGGGTTGCCGTGGGGGTAAGCGAGGGGTCAGGAGGGTTAGAGGCGAAGGACATTTGCGAAGGTGGGTGAGCTAATGACGCGCTTTCCGATGAGGCCGTCGAGGGAAGCGGCATAGGCAGTGGGGTCTTCGGCGGAATTGTGAGCGTGCCAGGAAGCTCAGGTGAAGCTTGCCCGACTGTTCCACCGCGTGCGTGAGGGAATGGGTGGTAGGAGTGCTGGCCATCGGGTGAAGGATGTGTGCACTCGTCCGTCTCTGAGACACCCTGACTTTCGTTGACCTTCTTGATCGTGTCCCGGGCTTGCTTGTATGCGTGAAGAATTGCCAAGCACGCTCCCGAGACAGACTGTACAGCGGAGAGGATCAAGATGGCGAGCGTTTGGAACGAGAAATGAGTCGACGGACGTCGCTCCAAGGCTGGTCGTTCAGGTTTGGTAATACCGTCGACGGGGTTCTGAAGGCAGAGAAAAAAGGAGGGAGAAGGTCAGCATCTACGAAGGATGACGGTGCTCCCCAGTGCGCAACGTCGAACAGAGGAGGTGAAGAAAGGAGGAAAGGTATGTATTCCTGAAATCGGCATAACGCACGTACATTGTAAGCAAATATAACCACCCGCGTGCCTTATTAACCAAGAGCATTGTCTAAATGGACATTGGGCGGGCCAAAGAACAGACCACGAGGACGACTCACCTCTAACTGCTCGACGACGACGACGACTTTCTCCGACCCCAGCTGGTCCAGTATGAGCTTGTGTATAAACCACGGCTGGGTGACCTTGGGCAGCACATCCTCTAGAAGGACCTTAAGGATGATCTCCCGGACTATGTACCTCTCGGTCTCTGGGGCATAATCTTCTGGAGGAAGGCAGACCTTCAAGATGTGGTCAACGGCCTGACGTACGTATACCTGGTCGATGACGCCGTTGGGAGAGATAGCCATATGGGGCTGGAGCTGGTGGAAGAGTTGGGGAAGACTGACGGCGCCGCCAGCGGCATAGGAGGTATGTAGCTTGGAACTTGCGTTGCGATAGTCGAGCCAGTGCTGGGTGAGCAAGGTTGGGAGGTCACGAAAGATCAATGGGGAGAGGTCTGCAGCCAGGAGGCGGGACTCGAGGTTACGGATTACCACGGTGAGTATGCGGGTGATATGTGGGAGGAACTCCTTGTCGTAGCGGGTGAGCTTGGTCCACCAGGTGTTGACGAACGCGCGCAATGCAAGGGCGATGAAGTCGTAGAGCTCATGGTTGAGCTCAAGGGCAGCACTCGGGGAGAGAAGGAGGGGTGGAAGATCTGCGTCGGGGGGGAGGGTAGGGAAGAGGATTCGCTTGGCAAGGGTGACTGGTTTTGGCGGGGAGGGCCTGTTAGAGGGAGAGGAGGGATTCTCTGCGGTGGAGGATGCGAGAGATTGGATGGAGCGTGGGCCGACGCGGCGAGCAGAGGGCGGGATGGCGGCCATGCATGTGGTCCAGATATGGTCCCTGGCGGGTCGGGCGTCGGAGGAGAGCGATGGACGGGCGAGGCGGACCGGAAGACATGACGTGCCTGGGCATGCTGCCATATCGAGCCCCTCCGGGCGCTGACGGCAGTCGGGCCATTGTCGGGATGGGGCCTCGCATCGACAGGCTGACCGCGCTCGTCCTCTTCAGCCCATCTCCGCCAGTCCACCCAACGCAAGGGCTTGGGCTGACCCCGTCGTCCTCCTGCCAGCCGCCGCGCTCTGCGCTCTTCAGCTTCAGGTCCCTCTCCCCGCCCTGTCCCCCTCCGCGCATCTGGCTCAACGCCCACCGCCCACTGCCGCCCATCCTCCACAACACCTGACAGCCTTGCCGACGACAGCGGACGGTCCTCTTTTATGCATTAATATCCAACACCCGAGTCTCTCGCTCTTTTCGCCAGCACACTCCTTGGCCTTTCCGACCCGCCGCCATCTTCGCCACCGTCCCTGGTATCAACTGGCCGCCCCCACTCCCGCGCCCACACGGCTTCACCCCAAAGACTATGCCCCATGTCTCGTCCCTCGTCCGCAGGGACGGCCTTAGCTCGTCCACCATCATTACCATAGCTGTCGTCGCTGCTTCTGTCGTTATCCTCGCATTCGCCCTTTTTGCTTGGCGTTTCTTCGCTCGTCAATTCCGCCGTTCCAGGGTCCCATTACCCCCCGTACAAGACCTCGCCCATCATCGCGAGCACCAGGCAGTATCATTCGCAGATCGCTCCGCCCGCCCTACCACTTGGGTCGATCCACTGTCCCAGAAACCCCGCATATACTCGTCCCACTTCCTCTCCGTCAGTGGTAGTAGCGCTTCTCTCATCCGCAACAGTCCCGACTTTACTCCAAGCCGTGGCCCGACCCGCGAGAACAGTTGGATAGTCGAGGATGCCACCTCTTCTGAGAGTTCGCCCTTACCGACCCCCCTCATGGCCAACGACCTCCTCCCTCCCAACCCGACCTTCCTACCGGGCAACAAGAACCCCCTTGGCAGCATGAACAGCGTCGCCAGCACGTCCGATGATGGAATATCAGAGGCCCACGGATATCCTTCTTTGGGTGTTCCCACATCGCCCTCTGATGCCACCCACTCTGCAGAGTCCTCCATGTCAAGCCCGCTCCCTCCGGCTCGCCCACGGCCCCCTCGCCAATCGCGCTCCCGTTCGCGCCCAATGTCCATCATCTCGTCTTCCGGCACAGTCAACTCTATTCACTCAGTTGCCAACACCCTGCGTGGGCCTGCACATTCTATCCACAGCAGCGTCCAGATCGTGCTCCCTGCCCCCCTCGCGCCCCAGCTATACTCGCCCCCTGAGGAATTGGCCGCGGGGGTACCTAGGACAGTCCGGCGCTCCGCTAGTCTCTATAGCTCCACAGGGGATCGCAAAAGCGTCGTGGACCAATGGGTCATGGTGGGTTCGCGGTCGCAAACATTCGCTAGTGCGTCCTTCTATCCTGTTGTCGTCACCCAGTCACTAAGTCTTCTCCTGTCATTCCCCGTCTCTTTCTACCGCTACAGCTGGACAGAGACAGAGACTAAATTCCAACGCTTCCCGGAGCAGCTTGTCCATCACCAGCACACCGGGTGGAAAACTAGCGCGTCGCTCTCAGTCCCAGTCTGCAGTCCACCACGACTCACGCCGCCGCTCCCCTTCGTCCGCCCATTTGCGTGCCTCGTCGTCTTCGGCTCTGGTTGTGCCGCCATTCGGATATGCGTCTCCGCCAGTCCCACGGCTCCCCAGCCCATACAGGTCCACGCCTCCGCCCCAGCATCAAGCCCCTTACATCAGCCCTATTCCCTCTGCGGCTTCACCTATATTCAGAGGGGAACCACAGCGCGGCCGATCGCCCGTGAATGCACGGCTGCATGAACACGGCTTGGGCGTGGATATGGGTATGGGAATGGGCATGGTGGGGCCGGGGATGAGGCCATCGCCGCCGCCTCCGTCCGCATACAACATGCTCGGCAGGGCGCCCATATCAACGTCGACGCCGCGGAATGGCCCGCGGTCATAGCATTAACAGTCTACGCATCGCATTGAAGTTCGAGTTGGCTTGTTTTCGGTCCACATTCTACACACACCCGTTGCACACATACAGCACAGGCATGCTTGGACTGCATCGCGAGCCGAGAGCGCGAGCCCGACAGAGACGCTGATCGATGGTTGTTTTGCTTTTATACCTGCACATACCATGTTTGCATCTACAGTACAGTATAGCATACACGCACGCATTTCTTGTCTACTGTACACCATTATCGCTGCCATGAGCATGCGAGCAGAGAAGGGGTGAGGGGAGGGAGAAGGTCGCATTGCATTCGATGAAGAAAGTTGCTGCATCGTACAATCTCGCATTACTGCATCCGCATACATTATCAGTAGTATTTATCGCAATGCTACCCGCACACAATCCACAACGTTCTTACCCATCTCCGACGCTATCACGGCCGATTAATTCCAGGGCGCAATTGAGTCTGTCATTGTCAAGATGCCAGGCACACGGGAAAAATATAGGAACGCCGTTGGAGGCGTTCGGTGGCCCACACTTTCGGAGCCACCGTGGAATTAATCCTCTCTGATCGAGCAATAAAAGAGTTACAAAACGCGACACAAAGAAGAGAACCAGGACATCCGCCGTCGCGACCTCGCCCGAAGGCACGAATGCTGAGTGACACTGACAATGGCCGACCGTCCCGTTGGCCGGGAGGGCAACCAGACTGTCACAGTCCACCTCAAATAGAAGGACGCGAGGGCGACAGCTTGCGTGTCATCATGCACGATCACATCATGCCGAACCCATCGTCGTCTCCACCCCACCCGCCGGTATCCGGCTCCGCCTCCTCGTGATGCATGTGAGAGTCCACGTCGTCCGGAGGCACGTCGGGCATGGCACTGTCATTCTGCGCATCTGTCGCCGAAGCCGCTGACGACATCGACGGCGCATGAATAGACACCGCTGCCTGTCCGGCGAACCATGACACCTGCACGGGGCCAACCGTGGCGATATGTGCGCCCTTGGCGAATCCCTGCAGAGAAGGTAACACCCGTGGTTAGCACCAGACGGAACGCGCAGGGTACAGCCAGCGTGCAAGTGCTCACCTGCTCGGCAGCCGCGCGACTCCGGAAGGACACAAGGAAGTCGCCGCTGTCCGTCGCATCGACAGAGTCGACCTGTCCAGTCGTCTGTTCCACACACACAAAAATGTGCTCGTCAGACCACATGCATCTGACAAGCTACACAATTCATGCATTGTGACAGGAAATGGTACGCACCTCGTACCAGTCGCGCACGGCCTGCAGGGAGTCCGCCGAAGCGCCCTTCACCAAGAGCTTCTTCGGACGGTTGTCGAGCTTCATGCTAGCTCGTGGCGGGCCACCTCGCATGCCACCACGATAGAAGGAACGAGAACCGCCCCGTCCGCGGCCGCGGTACGGGCGGTATGTCGAGCCACCGTACGAGGGCGGGGCGTCGGAGCCGACTGGGATGCCGAGGCTGGCAGCCTGAAGGGAGGGGTAGGTATTAGTGGGCAATATCAGACAAGTCTGTAAGAAACGAACGGGAATTTACCTCAGCTTTGAGCTTCTCAAGCTTGGCCTTGAGCTCCTCGGTGCTTTCCTCCTCGCCATCGCCCTCCACGTGATGTAGATCGAGCTCCTTATCCAACCGTTCACGTTCTGCCCGCTCCTGGTCCTCCGTGCGAGATGTTGAGACAGCACGCTTCTGTGATGCGGACAAAGAGCCTGCTGGGTGTGATTGAGAAGATGACGGTGCTGCGGGTGTAGAAGAGGGTTTCATTTCCTCGCCGAGTTTGCGCAAACGCGCCATGATCTCTTTCTTCTCCTCGGGTGATGCAGAGGAGAGCTTCGACATGAGAGTCTTCTGCTCTGCGATCTGCTGCTCTAGCAGCTTCTGCTTTGCAGCAAGTGCCGCTGCAGCAGACGACGGCGCGGAACCATTGCGAGCCGCAGGTGGCGCAGGGGCAGAGGGGGTTTGGGGAGCTGGGGAACCTTCGTGTGCAGTCGCCGAAGGCGGAGCAGCTGAGCTCCCTGATGCTCTGTGGGCGACAATGTTCGCAGACGCAGCGAGCATTCGCTGCCCGACCTGTCCGTGGCCTTCCATGGGACGGTGCCAGAAGACCTTGACGAACCGGTTACCAAAGACCGCCTCCTCAGACTTCCAAGCCCTATGCGCATCTTCGTGGTTCGTGAAACTGACCAACGCCTTTCCGCTGGCGGCGTCAACGGCGACATTTGTGACTGTCCCAAACTTGCCGAACCAATCGTTCACTGCACCGAGCGACAGCTTGTCTTCCGGAATCTTCTCCACGACAAGAGTCTTATCGTCTCGCTTCTGTGTGGGACGGAAGCTCTGCGCATCGCCGCCGAAGGTTCCGCGACCACGACCTCTACCGCCTCCACGCCCATTCGCGTTGTACGGTCTTGATTGGGCGTGTCCGTCCGCACTAGGACCAGAAAAGTAGGGGTTTGGGGGAGGTCCCCCGTTCATCTCGCCCATCGAGGCGACGCCCTCCATTGGGCCTCCCAACTGCGGCTGCTGTTGCTGTCGCTGCTGTTGCTCCTGCTGCCGGAATCCCTCGCCGGTGTTGTGCGGCGAAACGTCCTGGATAGGCACTTGCGGTGTCAAGTCCTGGATGACTGGTAGCTCGCCGGGGTTCTGGGCCATGGAACTGTCACCGTCCTCCGTCCGCGGTAACACGGCTGGTCGCGCGTTCTGCACGCGTCCGCCACCCATACCCATCGGCCTCATATCCATCCGCTCGTGGGGATCATACGCGCCGCCTGCGCCCACTCCAGCCATCGGAAACGGCATCCCTCCTGGACCCATCATTGGCATGAAGCCCATCCCACCGGGGCCCATCGGGAATAGTTGTGAGGGGAAGACTGCGTCATCGCCATGGCTGTACTTGCAGAACGCGCCACGCGCACAGTAACCGTTATCTGACGGTCGGACAAGCGCAAAAGAAGAGAAAAAAACGGTGAGGTGCCAAATGGGCAATGACTGAACGCAAATCACCACTCACTGTGATAGTCCCGGCATATCCCACGCCGCATCTCTGGTGGTCGGTAGCCCTGGCCCCCGCGCCCGTTCATGCCCATCCCACCGCCATTCATGCCCATACCCATCTCCATCCCCTGCATGCCACCATCCATGTAGTCCGCCCGCCCGCCGTTCATGCCCATCCTGCCTCCACGGTCGCTCCGGCCGCCCCACGATGACCTGTCGTCGCCGTGCCCGCGTCCACCATACCGCGAGAACTGACCGTCGTTATTTAGTCGTGCGCCCTTCGAGGGTCCGTGCTGGTCGTGGTCGTCGTCGATGCCGCGTTTTCTGCCGCGATCTGATGGCGAAGAGGTGGGGTTAGAGTTGGCGTTGGCGGTGAGAAGTGCGTCCAGAGGAATTGGGATGCCGCCGTCACTAGCGGTTGCGCTGGACGACGCGAAGCTTGGGGATGATGGAGTCGCGGAGTAGGGGAGGTATGACTTGGTGCGTAGTGCCGTGAAGAGCGTTTCGACAAACGAAGGGCCCTCTGTGTCGTGGGGGACGAGGCATTTGCGTCAGTGCCCAAGAGGCGACAGGTTGGGTGTCAAACACGCACCTTTTTCCAAGAACTCCTCTAGCTGCCCTATTAGCTCTTTCCGTAGCTCCGGCTCAGGCGCCTGGTGTTTGAGGAGGGCTAGAATGTAGTCTGCAAGCGCGCCAGGCTCTGCGTCACATCTGCGGGACAAACGAACGAACGATAATCAGTGCTCGTGCACGGAGGAGCATAAGAATATGTATGAGGCGCCACGGACATAGGTTCAAGGGTGCGAATGAGCCATGGCTTGAGGTGGGTGGCAGTCTCGGGGTCGTAGAACATCGTCGGCCTATGTGGCGGATGCAAGGCCGTCGAGGACGAAGTCGAGGCTCGAGGAGACGAATAACGTTCTGTGCACGCAAGGGTGACGGTGGCGCCTGTTCGCAAACTTCCCTCAATTCCACCTTAGCCGCTCAGCAGGCGCCTGACAAATGCCCGCGCCCCTCGTTTGGAAAGCGTAGTGTTCACGCGGTGCTGCTTCTGGAGCATATACCCATGTGCAGCACAGAATCCTCGTCCGGGTTGTCATGCACTCCAGCACCGAGGATAGGGACTCGAGTTTGTGTGCGAGCATTATGATCATTCGAAGGACATGGACGATGCGCTCACCAGCTCTCTCACACCCCACATGTCCGTTAACGAATGACTGTCCGTTCAGGTCGTTCAAAGCAACAGCACCAAAATCCTACATCCATGTATACGTACACAAAGCGTACAACAAAAATCACGATTCCATCACAACCCTGTCGATAACCTCATCTGCCCTCTCGCCCGAATTTCGTCTTGTGCCAAAATCTGGGCCATCCTTTCGGCTTCCACTTCACGATCGCGACTGTCTCGATGCTGACCCCCCAATGTCGTCCATAAGAAGGTTGCCAGGAATCATAATTCTTGCCTCACCGCTGCCATGGATGCTGGGACCGCCATGAAGACGCGGGTCGCATGCGTGTTGACCGAGACGGTCATCTTGCCTTGGAAGTTGCCGACCGTGGCGCCCCAGTTGCCAGACGAGTCCTTTTGCCAAAGGTCGGATATGGTGAATGTACCTGAGCCAAAGACTTTGCCTTGATCATTGAACACGTCAAGCAGAGATATGTCAATGGTCTGATTCTTGGGCGAAGTGTTCATGACGGCGAAGACGAAGTGGCTGAATGACAGAGACGATCTCAAAGGGTGTTTGCGTTAAAAAAAAATTAAGACATACTAGTTCACGAGACTGCCAGCCCAAAGCTGGATATCACCACCCTCGGGAAGGCGTCCGTTTCCAAATACGGCTGGCAGGAGAACCACCTGAATCCTGGTTGACAGCAATAATCGCGTCGTTCGTAATGATTTCCTTCGTCTCGTTCGACTACATAACCCCTTCAGTGTTCGGCTGAGGATTCAAGACGGGGTACCTTACCATGTTGGTGATGTCATTGCCGAGAATGAGAGGGCTCTTAACGAGAGCCCACATGGAGAAGTGTGTGACTGGCCCCAAAGGTTACAGGATCTGAGGTTATACAATGGAAAATACACGCACCATACTCATCATATGTCATGCCACCGTTGCCGATTTCAAGCATGTCAAGGTCGTTCCAGTGACCCTTGCCCGCTTTCTGTCCGAGTGGAGCTGAGAAGTCAACATGCGGGCCATCGCACAAACTGAAGTGGAGGATCAATTGCGGTGTCCATGAACGCACTCGGCTCACAACTCACTGAACCCCGGCAGCTTGCAGTCCAGCATGCTCGTGCACGGACACCGGTCATCGTAGCGATCAAAGTTCTGCACGAAGGCAGTCAACCAGCGATTCTAAACCAAGCGCTCGCGAAAAATAGGCTCACGTCGTAAATGTCCCCGGAGATGCGCCAACTGTTTGCAATGTTCTGCCGGTAACAATCAGCGGGGTCTACAGAAGTTCTAAAAATAAAAATGCCGCACCACAGCGAAGTTCCAAGGCCCGTCCTCGCCCCAGTTGCACATGGAGTAAAGGATTGGACGCCCAGTGGCATTCAGCGCCTGAGACATGTTGTTAAATCGCTCGTAGGAGATTTGTGGTGTCCCAGCGCGGCCTTCGTTGTAGCAGTTGTCGTATTTGAGGTAGTCGACCCCCCAGGATGCATAGGTCTGGGCGTCGATGTCCTCGTAGCCGAGAGAACCAAACTTGCCACCGCATGTGTACCTGATGTCGCACTTTGAGTCGGTTTCACGGCAGCGTCGCCGTAGTCGACTCATGGAGACACTTACGTCCCAGCGCTGCTGTAGATACCAAACTGTGCGCCCGTGAGAGAAGCGAGCACGGCCGACTCATCTGGCTGCGTACCTTGAGACCTAAGGAGTGGACCTGGTCTGCAACAGCCTTGATTCCATTGGGAAACTTGGACTTGTCTTCGACTGGTGCACCTGTAGTAGAATCGCGAGCGTCCGCTTGCCAGCCTGCGGTGACGGGCAAGGAATTAATTTAATTGCGGGTGTCTGCGAACGGCATGCACATACAATCGTCGACAAGGACGTCTAGAGACGGGTGGAAGATGCGCGTTAGCTGCGGGCGATCTAGTTGTCAAAGGATACGCTTACAGGTGTAGCCCAGTTTGTCCAAGCCATTGGAGATGAGAGCCTGGGCAGCACTAACGATGGTGTCCTGGTCAATACCACAGCCGAAATGGTTCCATGTGTTCCAACCCATCTGGGGGGTGATTGCCAAGCCATTATTGAGGGCCAGTGCAGCTGGGAGGACGGAGAGGAGGGCGGCGAGTTTGTGCGCCATGGGGGTTCGGGGGGGCGGTTGGAGTGGAGGGCAGGGAGGGACTGGGATTTAAGTGTGGCACAGAAACGGAGGTCTGCCAAGAAGGAGTGATGGAAGGGAAGAAGGGCGCCGGGACGTGTCTTACCAAGGGTCAGATGACGGCGAACGTATTGAGGGTGACGGATGGAGTACGGTGCTGCTCCTCGCTGAGATTCGGCAGAAGAAGCGTGGATGGCGGCGTGACCTGGCTAGACAACGAGGGCGGTCCGCTGGGCGAGAAGAGGCCAGGTGTTGGAGGTCAGGGCTGCCAGACACATGCGAAGCGACACGCCGGTGTAGCTGAGAGGGACCGACTCCCCGTTGCACGCCTCCTCCCAGCGTCGTTGTCCGGAACAGGAGCAAAGCGGCGTTGGCAAGCGCGTCTTCCCTCTGGGCGCTCCGCCCGCCCAGTTTGGCAGATCGTGCTTCGCTGTGACGTCACGCAGCCCGACCGCGGCCGTCGGACATTGGCATTGACAGACATTGGCGTTGGCAACCGCGCCAGGCTCGCAGCAGCAGGCCACCTTCGATGGGGACGAGGGCCCAGCCGGTACGTACAGGCTACTTATTCTCTGCTAAGTAGAAGAAGACCGCTAACTCGATTCTCTTGTTGTTGGACCAGCAGTTCGCGGCTGAGGCTGGAATGTTTCCTCCTCTGATCGAAGACTACCCCTCTCCGCTTCTCCTCTGCTTGTCCGAAGGAGAGCCACAAACATCGTCTCGGAAGGCGCAGGTATACCACGAAGGCGAGTCAAACACCATATTACCGCAGCTTGCGTGTTTGACTTCTTTCGAGATCTACTGCAGCACCGTACTGTATGGAGAAGGTCTGCTCTTTCTCACTCATTCTACCTGCGCACTCTCAGAGCCTCACGACTTTTGTGACCTATCAGTGACGTCAACCAGTACCCGTGCATTTTTGATACTTATAAGCATCCTGACTCCCTCAAGCGCGTTTGGTTTCACCGACCACTCGCCTTGGACTCCTTCCCATAAACTTTACTGCTCCTCGCTCAGATCCACTGCAACTGATTGGTACTCACTCATCCATCTTCCAATTCTCCTATGTCGTCACAGCACTCCAGGACTGGAACGCAGTCTTCTCCTGGTCAACATGGATTGCCCGCACTCATCGAGATGATCTCCAGCATGAGTGCGAAGGACATCGACAACAGCCTAGCAAAACGCAATGACTCCTCCCGGACCGCGGGAAGGAGCGATGCCGACCTCGCGTACTCGTTGTTTGTGGAGGAAGCTGAGGGGCTTCTCAACGTTGCCAAGGACAATCTAGCCCACGATGTCGTGAACCAGGACTCATTTTTGGAAAAGTTGCTGGAGATTGAAGAGACTGCCCGCTATGACCACCTCATGGCTATTGCCCTCTCAGAGGGCAGGGACCCCCCTCCAAGACCTCAACGCCCGCGTAGAAAATATGTATGGCAGAGAGCTGGTATCCTCTCTTTCACACCGCTGACGGACCTTTTATAGAGCTTTGCCCGAACTGCAGCCCTGCCGCGCCCGTGTCTCATCAGCAGATCACCGTTCCACAGCACCGGAGCTTGAAACAGACATATCGAGGGGTCTGAGGTTTGTTTCGTTTCGCTTGCCAAACATGCCCCCGTTGACGCACTAGGTCCAGTCTGCAGCGCGCTGGCCCACCCTTCCAGCTCGTTATCGCCACTCTCCTCTCCTGAAAATTCCCTCTGCAGTCGAGCACCCAGTTCTGACGGATCTTCCCTGGAATACTTATCAGACAGCGACCTCATTGAGCCCGAGCCCGAGCCAGATACAATCCCGTCTTGCGTCGTCTGTAGAGATGAGATCGACGGCCCCCCGATAGCCGCACCCTGTGGGCACCACATCGACGTCGCCTGTCTCCGGCAGATGTTCGAAAACGCGGCCCGCGACGAGTCCCTTTTCCCTCCGAAGTGCTGCCAGGAGCCGATCGAGTTCGAAGACGTCATCGAGCATCTCAGCCCAGCGCTGCGAGAGCTCTACGCGCGAAAGAGCAGAGAGTTCGCCACCGAGGACCGCGTCTACTGCCACCTCCCTGGCTGCTCTACCTTTCTCGGCGGCGCATCCAAAGGACGACCCACGTCACTGGCCTGCACTTCGCCTTCCTGCAGCGCGCGGACATGCGGAAGCTGCAAGTACGCCGCGCATGGTGGCAAAGCCTGTGCCGACTACCTGGATGACATCGTACTAGAACTCGGCGAAGAGCAGGGCTGGCGAAGATGCCCCTCGTGTCGCCATCTCATCGAGCGCACCAACGGCTGCCGCCACATGACGTGCCGGTGTGGTGGAGAGTTTTGCTACGGATGTGCGAGACCATGGACCGGTGGATGTTTGAACACCTGCAATTTGCTGTAGCATGCGCCTGTTCCTCTGTTTACTGTGTAATAGTCGGTTGTGAAGTCATGAAAATACCGAGGAAATGCCATTGCTTTGTCGGGGAGCTCGCAGATATCATGCGGCCCGGATATCCATGCATCGCACTTTGTGAATAGGGATTCAAACTTACATATGTTCGAAGGTTATGTCGGACAGCGACAACAAGTTTAATGGCAGGGCTGCTACACATTGTTGAGGTCCAAATGTGCAGTGTGGGATGGCCTTCGTGAAGACCTACCGAACAAGAACGGACAGACTGGGACTCGAACTAACGTCCGATCGTGGGGAAAGTTGCATGGATGGCGGCTGTCTTGCTCAAAATCTCGTAATGCTAATAGTGGCAGTTGCGGAGCATTTCTCGGCGTAGTGCCGCAACGAAGTTTGCTCACCGTCTGAGACAAAAACAAAAAGTACCACAACCACCACGCTGGTATCTTTTCCCACGGTCCATGCCACTAGAGGCGGCATGGAAGTGGGCCTTAAATGTCGAACCAACCACAGACGAATGCTACTAAAGGAACTGGAGAGGAAGTAGACTTGCACAACGACACGATAAAAAACCGCGACGAGCGGGAAGCAGGGACACCCTGCACGACGTGGCACCCAAGCCACCGCTCCACGGAGCCATCGCCCCACGGGGTGAACGCCAAGACACCCCCCCCCCCGGCAACGCGACCCGCCATAGGGAGACAAACTAGCTAGGGCACCTATACAAGCACCACAATGCCAGAGGCGTCGAAAACTCGATGAGGCCCCCCCAGGCGCTAGAGCAGACGCAGCTCGAATAGGCGCCGTAGCCGGGACGAGCCCAGAACGCCGCGGGGGCGGACGCCCGAGAGAGAGGATAAGATAAGATAAGATGAGATGCCAAGCGCACCCTGGCTTCACTGGGAATGATGCCCCCCCCCGTCGACAGTATGCCGCCACACTTGGGGCTGGCGCAGGAATACCGAGCCGCAGAGAGCATATAAACACAAAGAGGCTGCTCTACACAAAGCGCCCACAACCAGATGACAAATCCACACATGAGGCAACCAGGCCCTGGTTCGCTTCGAAGCTCGCCTACTACGACCCTCGGTCGTCCGCCTCCCGCCAGAGAACGAACGACCCTCACAACAACCCAGAGTAGGCCACCAGCCGGCTAACAAACACCCTCTCCCACACTCGCTAAAGACACAGAACATAAGAGGGGGACACACCCGCCCCGTCCCAGCACCTGCCTGCACCCACTGCACTGAGCACCACGATGCCCCCCCCCCACACTCCTTCCAATCGCCCATGTCCCACCCACCGCCATACACCCCAAAGGTCGAGGAGGGAAGCATCAACCAGCACCTCTGGGGCCCACATACGATGGCCCAAGCACCGCGCATTGCGACAAGCAGCCATCTCGCGCGGATGACGAACCCTGCAAAGCGCCTTGTCAGCGCCATCCTCTGCCTCCCAGCAACGATCCACACCTTTGTTGGACCCACTGTAAGGCCCACCGACCTGGATACTGTCCTTGATACCCCCCCTAACTCTACAATCTAGATCAGGAAAATGCTCCATGCAGAGAGCAGACAAGGACGACAGACCCAACGCCCACCACGCACCCTGGAGGAGGTCCAGCGGATGACCGCTCACCCAAGCATCCTGAGAGTGCTATGGGACCTGACATGGGAAGCGACGTTGACCACCCCCCCCACGGAGGCCACCACTGCCCCACCTGACACAGCAGCCCTGCTGATGCTGCCGCCACCACCACCGCCGCCATCCCCGAACTCATACTTCTCGCACGATGAGGATGAGAGAGACGACGACAACTATGGAATGGCCTGTAACTGCGCGGAGGGAGGCTTCTGGCGGATGGGAAACACCGGAACATGCCAAATCAGTGTCGGAGGCATGGAGACATAGACCTGATATAGACTGCCCATCACGAGACTAGTTGGCCCGTGCAAAGCGCACGCCTGATAGTGTTTGTCACTGTTACTGCCTTAATACACACTCCATCAGCATGACCCCATGCCTGAATGCCCTGAAGCGAGCTGTCTACAGCCCTCTGCCTGCTTCCCCTTCCTCTCTCCCACACCCCTCCCAACGATAAAACCGTACTCCCAGGCGGATGGCCGTGGAGCCCGACGCAACGCCGCCACCCCCCTCTCCGGCAATACACACCCCCCCGATCCGCGTGCCACGATGCACGCACTGCTAGACCAACCACGCGCGACCACCGAAAACCACTGGCCCAGCACAACACCGAATTGGTCAAGCGGGATGGCCACCACGACCGACGCCGCCAATCTAGAGCAAGCCAGGAACTGCAAGGTGAATGTGGCACGCTCACCCTGCGCCACGCAACTCGGAATGGGGTCCACCGGGTGGCCATGACAGCGAGGGCATGACAAGGTGGTGACCGCCAAAGCAAACAGAGAGGTGAGCGGACGCAGGGCAGAAGGCAGAACCCTTAAAAAAGGAAGGGGCGCCACACCTCCAGCCGCAGAACACCCAGACTATCCCCCCCCATCCACCCCATACCTGGCACCATGCAGACCCCCACCAGAAACACCCCCCTCCATCGCCGACCAGCATCCCCCAGTCCTGGCAGGAAATGCTAAGCATCGACGCTGCCACCGCCTCGGTGACAACGGCACCACCGAAGCCCCGACGCAGCACCAGCCCCATGTGCCAACAGGCACGGCGGCCCCAAAGCTTACCCGGACCGCCAACGCCAGCAGCCAACCCGGACCGCTGAAGATCAGACTACCAGCCTTGGGGAAACAGTCGGCCAAGTAGAGCTGCGGGGTCCAGTCCGGTCCTGTTTTTGGACCCCTCCAGAGAAGGACCAGGACCGTGACCAGGATAGGACTGCATAAAAATGTTGAGGACCGGACTGAACTTGTGGTCCTTCAAGAACAGGACTGGACCTCGGTCCGGTCCCTGGTCAAGACCGGTCAAGACCGAAACATCAGTCCGGACCGGTCAGGATCGGTCAAGACCGGTCAGGACTGGTTCAGAAATGTACAGCACAACAAATGGGTTCTTTGCATTGATTCTACATGTAGCACAAGCACTGTACATCTAATCAGAGTCATCATCAAGCCCCACATCATTCTCATACGCTGCATTGACAATGCCCTCCGCCTTGAGCAAGTTCTCGAAGTCTCGCTGGTCTACCTTCTCGACTCGCTCGTGATTGATCCGCGCGTAATTGACGAGCTTCGGTGTCCAATAATACTTCAGGCACTCTATCTGTTCAAACACCTCCGGGTCAAGCGAGGCCCGCCGGTCAGTGGATACCTCCTTGGCGCGAGAGAAGAGCGACTCAATTCCGACCGATGCAGCCGCAATCGGAAGGTAATCAAGCGCCATGCGCCCGAGCGTTGGCCACATCTTGTGAGCGCGCTGAAATACAACTTTATCAGCGCCAAAACGCCAGCGACGATCAAAATGCAGCGTACCTGCCAATACAGGACTGTGTCCGTGTCTTTCGTGACATCAGCGGCCGGGTCCTTCAAGTAGCTCTCGAGCTCGACCTTCCAGCCGTCATCTGGCTCGCCCTGTCGAAGAAGGGCTTGCCGTGCCTTATCGTACTCATTATCCTCGGAGTCCGAGCCCGACGTGGTGGCTGCCCGATGGGGAGATGCTGCGCCGTTCGTAGGCGCGGAGGGTTTGCCGGGCGTGGCGCGACCAAGCCGCATCGGCCAATATTTCCGCATCTGGCACGATAAGTGCAAGGCACAGTGAGCATGCGGCATTGTATTGGCCCGAGGAATTGACTTACCGCTTTCTCGGTCACCTCGCGGGCGTACTTGTTCCAGTCCCGGGCGTTCGGGTCACCAGCCTCGAGAGCGGCCAGGTACTCTTCTTCTCCGCCCCACTCGACACGTATGTAGTTGAGTTTATAATACGGATGCAGCACTAGATAGTAGTCAGTACGCAAACTGCAATGTAGAGTGGGAGGGAGCGACAGTACGTACAGAGCGACAGAATGTAGGCGTCCGAATTGTCTAACTTCTTGTAGTATTTGTTGAGCTTCTCGATGCCGGCGTTCAAGGCTTCATGGAAGAGCGCGTACTTCGGGTCTTGTGCCTTCTTCTCCCACTTCGTAACCAGGCGCTCGAGGGCGGGAATCACCTGGTGCAGTGTAGGAGAGCGCGTGGTGGAGCACAGTTGATGGCATGAATCGGCGTCCTGTGAAGCATGCATGAGGCGCGCTGCAAATCTAAGGTCCCGAGACAAAAAGCTCGCTGTGCTCACCTCTAGAATCTTGGCACAGAGATCGACCCGGTCCCAATGTTCATCGGCAAGCTGGAAGGAGGTCCAGGCGATCTTCTTGGCGGGCTCCCCTTTGCGCCGGATCGTGGTGATTGGTCCGAATCGGATATCGGCGATTGCAACGAACGCCCTGATGGTCTGGACGTGGAAATGAGTGCCCAAATACGTCAACGTCAGGCACAGGCTACACACCTTCTTGAGATAAGATGTGCGGGTGAGCATCTTGCCTGCGCTCATCCAGCGAGTGGTCGTGTGGAGTACGAGGGTAAGCGGCTTGACAATGTCGTCCTCTTCCTCCATCTGGATCTTCTGGAAGAGCTGTTTGCGCTGGCCAGAGGCATTGATCTGCGGGGATTTGGGATCCAGGTTAGCACAACGGCATTGTTGCCCGACACTCCCGAGGCGATGCAGACATGTCGGCACGCCGCCTCGGCATGTCTCGGCACCAGAGGTGCCTGATAACATGACCCAATAGCAGCTGACATCGCCCGCCGCGGAAGCAAACAGGGTGGAAAGGGGACCGGGGACTCACCTTGACGCACAATGTGCGCAGAATGGAAATGATGTCGAGGCCGCCGCCGACGAGGCTGTCGTCGTGGGTGGGATCAAAATCCCAGATTGCCTGCTTGGTTTCTGCGACGGCCTTCTGCGTGACGAGTCCCATGAACGCCTCAACACCGAGCTGTATAATGTGTCCGTAACACCTGTGTGCATGTCAGTGCTGCGGCAGGCGCGATCACAGTCGCTCAGATGCACATACCCGAGATTCCGATCCAACGCAGTCCAGTCCCCGGCAATCCCGCGATGCACGAGACGCTTCGCGACGGCCTTGGCACTAGTGTAATTGCTCGATGCATTGTCGTTCGTCATATGGCCGAGCTGGGTGCCATTGTTAGGGGATCCCGGATCACACTGGGACTCAGACGCTAGTCATGGCGAAGCGACTTACCTTGTGATCCTCCTTCGAAGTGACTCCGCATCGGTCAAGGAACAGGACGAGATAGCGTCCGAGGTTGGCGCCGCTGTGATCTCCGAGGATGTAATGAAACGCAGCGACCTCGTCGCGGAAAGTCCAGGCGCCATCCTCACCGACGTGGATCCAAGTCAACATGAGGCCCATGAAAGGGTTTGAGGTGTTCGGTGCTGTCCACATGTCGCAGAGCGTGGACACGGCGCCCGGAGCGTTCGTGATGTCGACTTTGAGCTGGTCGATGTACTCGAGGAATTTGTTCGTGATGTGGGAGCGAACGCTCTCTCGACTGGGCAGCTCCGATTTGGTCGTCTTCGGCCGCATTGTGACGAGACAGTTGCGGAACGTGACATCGTCCGCAATTGCCAGAGCCTCCGGGAATGACGTAAGTCACGCTGGGAAAACAGGACGTAAGAAATCTACTTACTTGGTCACCGCAGACTACATGCTCCGTGACCGCCTGCAGGATTGCTTCCTGCGAGAAGCAAGTCGGGGTTTGAACCTTCTTCGCGATGCCATCCAACGTTGTCTGCCCCCCCTTCTTCCCCTTCGCCGCTGCCTTTTCCTTCGCCGCTCGTGCTGCTTTCACGTCGTCTGGAACCGCCCTATGGTTCTCTGGGATCCCTTTCTCCTTGCACAGCGCCGCGTACCTCGGGTAGTGCTCCGCCGCAATGTGTCGTCGCAACGTCGAGTTGGCGCCACGGTACCAGCCAGCTCGGGCTTTCTTGTCGCGTATGACCTCCTTGTCCTCTCTGCCCGAAGCCTCTCAGGTGAGTAACTCGCTAACTTGAACGTTTCGAACGCTACTAACTTGCATATCATACACCACATTCCTTCCTCCACCTCCTCATGCCCGTCATCCTCGATGAACGCAACGGTCTCCTTCACGCCGGTAAAGATGAGGCGCAGGTCTCGTGTTGAATCTTTCTTGCGACCACGCTTCTTCGGGAGAGCGATCACTTCGTTGTCAGAGGACTAGGGCCCGGCCCAGCAGGTGAGTACCCTCGCCGATATTTGTGTGCATGCACCGTCACGCACCTCGTCATCTCCATCCCCTTCATCACCACTCTCCCCTCTGTTCTCCGGCTCCTCTCCATCTTCCCCAGCCTCCTCCTCATCCCCGCTCTCTTTCGCAGCCCCATCATCGTCATCAACACCCTCATCGTTATCGCTATCCAGCACGATAGGATCGACGCCGAAGTCGGAATCTGCCTTGTCCACATCCATCATCTTCCTGCCCCGTGAGCCTCCCGGTTTCTTCGCAACTGCCTTGCCCTT
The DNA here is from genome assembly GCA_002900995.3 of Ganoderma boninense. NCBI lineage: Eukaryota > Fungi > Basidiomycota > Agaricomycetes > Polyporales > Polyporaceae > Ganoderma > Ganoderma boninense. The sequence continues at coordinate 3,177,673 of CM035305.1, forward strand.
ATTCCCATCATTCGCGCCCTTCAACTTCTTGACTGCAGTCTTCCTTGCACCTGCCACGACCCGTGCCTTCTTCACCGTGTGTGTCTCTTCGATTTCCTGCTCGCTCCCATCAGTGACCACCTTTCTTTTTCGCTTCACCACTGTCCTCGATGATGTCGCCTTCTTCGCTGCTTGCCTAGCCATTGTTGTATGCTGGAGCCCTGTGTACGAGTAGTCTAGAGATAAATTTCCGGTGCTCCTCCGACTGCTGTCTTGTTGCGTGCATCAAACGTGGGACTTAAACATATGAAAACATTTTTCTATTGGCTCACGACGGGGGTACTAGCGCCCCGAATGAGGTCAGACAAGTCAGATATAAAGACCGGTCAGGACCGGTCTCCTGCGGTCTTTTTAAGCGGTCATGACTGGTCATGACTGGTCATGACCAGTCATTTCTAGCCTACGCTATTCAAGGACTGGGACTGAGACTGCAGACAGGACCGGAGTTGTTGCAGTCCTGGTCCTGTTTTATATCAGTCATGTCCCGGTCTTTGGACCAGTCCCGAGCAGTCCCCGGACTGGACCCTGCACCACTAGCTGACGTGGTCTGGTATGTGCGCACCTGCCATCTCTGCCAGATCCGTCAGCTCCGACAAGTCATTATCCCGCCCACCGTTCCCGTTCCTCCCTCCATCTTCATGCGCTTCCACGTCGACTCCATGCACCTCCCAACGTCATCAGGCTTCAAGTACCTCGCCCACGGCCGCTGCGCTCTCACGACCTACCCCGAGGCCCGCGCTCTCCGTCGCGAGACAGGCAAGGCACTCGGCGAGTGGCTGTTCCAGGACATCCTTTGTCGTTGGGGCACCGTCATCGAGATCGTCTCGGACAACGGCACACCATGGGTCAAGGCCCTCGACTACCTTGCGAAGCGGTACGGCATTCACCACATCCGGATCTCGAGCTACAACTCCCGCGCGAACGGCATCGTCGAGCACCCGCATTTCGACGTGCGACAGGCACTGTTCAAGGCAGCCGGAGGCGACCAGTCCAAGTGGGTGCACTTCGTCCACTACGTCCTCTGGGCCGAGCGCATCACCACTCGTCGTCGCATGGGCTGCTCGCCCTTCTTCGCAATCACTGGCTGCCATCCCATCCTCCCGCTCGACATCGCTGAGGCGACGTACTTGCTGCCTGCACCCGATGGCCTCCTCTCCACTGTCGACCTCATCGCATCCCGTGCCCGTGCTCTTGCTCGTCATCAGGAAGACCTCGCCATTCTCCGCTCCAGAGTCTACGAGGCTCGTCTACAGGCTGCCCGCAGGCTCGAACGCGACCATTCCTCCACCATTCGCGATTTCGACTTCCAGCGCAGCGCACTTGTCCTCATGCGCAACACCGCCATCGAAAAGTCATTGAACCGTAAAATGCGGCCCAGTACCTCGGTCCTTACGTCGTCCTCTCGCGCAACCAAGGCGGGGCCTACATCCTCTGCGAGCTCGACGGTTCAGTGTTCGACCGCCCCGTCGCTGCCTTCCGCCTCTTGCCATACCTTGCCCGCGAGCGCATCGACGTGCCCTGGATCGACGAAGGTACCCACCTGGACGTCTCAACGGCGCGTCTGCGTGAGATGGAAGCTTCAGCATCGCTCGGCGATGACGACGACCTGGACCAGGACTCGGAGAACCCCCCACCCACCGGACGATGTGAGCGAGACCGGCGATGAGTAGCGAGTTGAGATCCGAGTGAGGAGGAGGTGCGCTCTACCATAACCACTCCCCCTCTTCCCATTGCGCCTCCCCTCTTCGTCTCGCTCTTCTGCCCACTCTGCCCCTCGCCTGCGCTCGTCCCGCCACCATAATCCTGCGAGGAGATGGACCGTGGACGGTCCAGATCTAAGTGAGGAGGAGGTGATGGGTATCCCGGCTGTCTGCACGGGAAACCGTGCAAATGAGCCACCCGAGGTCTTCCGCCACGACGTACCTGCGACCCGCATGCCCCCGCCGCTCTGCTAGATAAGCGCATCATCCTCCCTTTCATTCGTATCCCGAGTCTGTGTTGGCTCCTTTTGGTTCCCTTTTGGTTTCGAGCTTCGGACAGGTCGGACAGGCACTACAAAATGCGTAGTTAGCTAGTGTTATGGTACAAGCCCCCGAGACGACCTAGTAGTTAGTTGTAGACCGTGACATAGCCATCTCGCCATCTCATACAGTACGCAGCCCGCTGCACAGCCGCCCGGAATGCCGGCTTTCCTATGTTCGTAAATTTTACCAACCTCCTGCATCTCCCGTACCACCACCACCCCACTCTCTCTCTAAAAATCTATCTCTCTCTCTCTGCTTGACTCGAATATCGCGTGCTCTCGTCATTCGCCACCTCGTCTCTCGTCTTCCGACCTCGACTGCCGCCTCCCGTTTCAGCGTCTCCCGACTTCCGTTTGGCGCCCGTGTGCGTCCCGCCCTCGTCCCACAAGTCGCGATTGTTGGGTGCTGCACAGCGCACCCCCGGCCACGACAGACATCCCGTCCGGCTCCTTAGGTCCTCTAAAGCATTTGACAATAGTTTTCTTGTTATTCTTTCCGCTCTACACCGTTGGTTCCAAGCGTCTTTCCGACGCTCTTCCCCTGCCTCCGCCCCCTCTGTCTACCAGCTCCCATTTCTTTTCCCTTTCCTTTTCCTCCCCTAGGCGCACGCTCGACGGACTCTCGCACCTTCGGACCGATCACTCACAGAGTGTTGAGGTTCATCACCGCTGGGAAGGGGGAGCGGGCGCGTGCAGGCCTTGGGCCATCCACGAGGTCTACGTCCATTGGAGGTGGGGAGATCTCGCCTTCTTCGTAGGCGAAGGATAGCGCGAGTGCAAAGTAGTTAGCCTCGTTTTTGCCCTGTTCCGTTGCCGACCGTGTTTTGGCATCGTAGAGGGGGTGAAGATCGTCCGGGCGTGGCGGCATTAGGACGTTGAGGTCTTGCTCTCTTCGAGGCTTCGGGGTAGGGACGATCGTATGTGGGGGGTTTGGAAGGTAGGCTGTCGTGGTTGGCGGGCCCTGCGCTGCAAACGATTTTTGGGTGCGGGCACGTCCACGGTTTCTGGCGTATTCCACGCTAAGGCTGAGCATGGCTCGATCCATGGCTGATCCAGAGCTGAATCCGCAGATTGAGGGCATTTTTAAGGCTTGATCCAGAGCTGTGCGGATCATGATCCACGGCTCCAGTGCAGATCTGGATCAAACGGATCCAGATCGCGGATAATCCGCAGGTTTTTTTGCAAAGATCGTATGTTTCTGACATATATCTTGTTGTCTAACTACTTTTCTTGTCTAAATACTGCTAAACATGCAGAATTCTAATGCATGAAGGTGTTCAAAGGCTCTAGTTTACAACTTTGTCGATCCGCGGATCACCTAGATTTTCCCTATTGCCTCGATCCAGAGCTGCAGCGATCTGGAGCTGCAATGAGCTGGATCTGCGGATACAGCTCATTGCGGATACAGCTCCGGATTTTGCGGATCGATCTGCAAAGTGAGCTGGATCCGTGCTCAGCCTTATTCCACGCTGACATTAGTCGTCGCACTTGTGCGTTTTTTGCAGCGCCGGAGTTCTTCGGACAGATGCTCGGGGGCGTTTCGGTCCTGGCCCTCTTCAGCGCTCTGCCTGGGATTGGTGCGCCGTTCCTATTGCATCCATCTGTGACGATGTTATCGTAGTTGAAGGGTTGCTCCGAGTTTGAGGCGCCCTTTCCGATGCAGTCCTAGCGCCAGATGTTAGGGCTGTTGATCTGATGTCAGGCCTCGCGACGCGCTCACCAGGATATGCACTGTCTCCGTGCTGGAGTTGCCGTGGACTGAGAAGCCGTCCTTGGGCCACGTGTACTCCTCCCGGGGGGCACATCACTGTCACGGCCGCTATCGTGTTCGTGGTCCTTGTTGCCAAGGGTGGGCGGCGCGGAGTCGTGTCGCTGCTGTCTGATCTTCGCCGCCGCTTCTCGGAGCACCTGGTTCGGGGGCTGTCCTTGGAGTTTCCCTCCTGGCATCAGGAGGCGGCGGCGGCACGCTGGTGTCGGGGTGCTCTCGGTGCTAGGGAGGAAGGAGTCGGGCTCGGCGCCCAGCTCGCAGTTGGGCATGGGGGGGGAGTCTCGGGGGTCGAGTTTCGCATCTATAAGACTCGCCTGGAATCGGTCGTGAGGGTTCAGCGTGCAGATTGCAGGGTGAGCCATTACCTCCGCATCGGCCATAACCTTGGCCCGGGACGGATACAACGCGCTCCAGCTTATTGCTGATCGGCATGGAAAGATGATTCACCTTATTCCATGCACTGAGGAGATCGACACGGAAGGGACTGCAGACAACTTCATTAGAGAATGGTTCCGCCTACATGGACTCCCACGAAAGATCATCTCTGATCGGGGGCCCCAGTTCTCTAGCAAGCTCTTCCGTGCAATCCTTAAAGGCCTCAACATAGAAAGCGCGTTATCCACAGCCTACCACCCACAGACGGATGGACAGTCGGAGCGATGGAACCAGGAGATAGAGGCGTACCTACGGATGTACTGCTCAAGGCGCCGCGACGATTGGGTCAAGTGGCTACCAACAGCAGAGTACTGCTTCAACTCGCACGTACATTCATCCACAGGGTACTCGCCGTTTTACCTCATGTACGGCTATGAACCTCAGTTCCACGTTCCGATGCTATCCACCATGGTGCCTACGGCAGACGAACGAAGAGAGGATTGCGCAGGCAAGGGAGATGCGACCTCAACCTAACCCTGGCAGCAGAGCGGATGAAGGAGTACTACGATCGCTATGTCTCCGCTGCTCCAGAGTTCAAGGAGGGTCAGAAGGTGTGGCTCGACACGAGAAACTTCCGTGTCCCAGGAGTCTCTCGGAAGCTGGTGTGGACCGGTACGCTGGCCCCGTACCCTGTCAAGCGCAAGGTGGCAACTTGGCTTACGAGCTCAAAGCTCCCCAAAGACATGGGGCTCCACCCGGTGTTCCATGTGACACTCCTACACCCGCACAAAGAAGAGCCAACTTCCCGGTCGACATCCCCCTCAAACCCGCAGCTCCGAAGTGGAAGGAGAGGAGGAGTATGAAGTGGAGGAAGTGTTGGACTCGCGTCGGTATGGCGGTGGAAGAAACTGCAGTATCTTGTTCACTGGAAGGGCTGGGGCCCTGAACACGATAGCTGGGAAGACATGTTGGATCTAGCAAATGCGCCAAAAGTGCTGCAAAAGTTTCATTCGACACATCCGACGCTCCTGGCCCTCTCAACAAGAAGACTCGATCGTGAGGACACGATCCTTAGGAGGGGGGTATTGTCATGAACGGCACGCTCGGCGCCTACCCCGCGTCTCTCTTTCCCTTTTTGGACTGTTTGCCTCCCGCGTCGTCCTTATGTCCTCCGTTGTTTAGCAAACCCGTCCCTTGTTCTCGCAGTACAATAACTCCTGTTACCCATTGTTCCCGTCGTCATTGTACTACATACTATTGTTCTCCACTGGTTCCCGTGTCCCATAGTTACCTATTGTCCCCGGTTCCCATTGTCCACTACATGTATATAAGACCTGTACTTCGCTACCTGGAGACCTCAGTTTCGACCTCTTGTCTCCAGGTAAGCCTCACTGTATTCTCGCTCGTTAGCTACTCGCTCAATACGTCTTGTCTCCAGCCTGACTGTCGAGCCCTGCTCCGCTCTCGCTGCACAAGTGCTCGTCGACGCCCTTGCTCGTCTCGTAAGCCTCCTCCCTGATCTTACTCGACAGCCAGTCGTAACAATGTATGTAGTGACTGTAGCTATAGGTTCAGGGCTATGGGCTGCGGACTGCGGGCTGTGGACTGCAGGCTGCGGACTGTGGGCTGCGGACTGCAGGCTGTGGACTGCGGACTGCGGACTGCGGACTGCGGGCTGTGGACTGTGATCTATGTACCTGGTTACTGTGGGCTGTGGTCCCTGTGCTGTATCCTGGGTGCTATGTACGTGGTTACTCCTTAATGTAATAGGTCTTTAGTAATGAAAGGAAAAAGTATGGATGTAGTAAGCCTGCTTACTATGCGTCCGTAACACACCATCTTGTGTCACGCTCGCTCTCGCTCTCTCTCTATCTCCACACCCACCACTTTTCCTTCCCCCTCTCCCTCTTCTCCACACCCACACTCTTCGTCAATCGCTGTCTACGCCAACCCGCAAGTCAGTCTCTCGCCAACCCCCATCTACGCCAACCCGCAAGTTAGTCCTTCCTCCAACCAAAACACCACCAACATCGCCGCCAATCACTCCCACTCTCCTCCCACATCATCGCCAATCGTTTCTCTCCCAATCTCTCCTCCTGTACATACTTCTCTCGAATCTCTCCCTGTCTCTGTTCCTCTCTCTATTCCACGTTCAGTTACTGCACAGCTCGAAGATCAACGTCTCTTAGATATATTTAGATACCTTACGACAGTCGTTTCCCCTCCCTCTCTTTCTGATGATGCGTTTCCCACTTTTCACAGGCATGCGACGCGGTTTTACGTTCAGGATAACCGGCTCTGGCGTCGCGCAGGTCCAGCAGGCTTCGACCGCCTTGTCGTTTGGCCCGAGCGCCGCCTCGACGTGCTTCGACAGGCCCACGACGACGTTGCGCACAAGGGTGTGTATGCGACGACTGCGCTCATCACGGAACACTTCTGGTGGCCCCAGCTGCAAGCTGACGTTAGTGCTGCAGGGTCCAGTCCGGTCCAGTTATTGGACCCCTCCCCAGAAGGACCAGGACTGTGACCGGGATAGGACTGTATGCAAAAATCGAGGACCGGACTGAGGTTGCGGTCCTCCAAGAACAGGACTGGACCCCGGTCCAGTCCTCAGTTAAGACCGGTCAAGACTGAAAAATCGGTCCTGACCGGTCAAGACCGGTCAGGACCGGTTAGGACTAGTTAGGACACATATATTCTGGTATAAACAACAGACAGGATCTTTGCATTCATTCTACATGTAGCACAAGCACTGTACACCTACTCAGAGTCGTCATCAAGCCCTACATCATTCTCATATGCTGCATTGAGAATGTTCTCGGCCTTGAGCAAGTTCTCGAAGTCTCGCTGGTCCACCTTCTCGACTCGCTCGTGATTGACCCGTGCGTAATTGACAAGCTTCGGGGTCCAAAAATACTTCAGGCATTCTATCTGTTCAAAAACCTCCGGGTCGAGCGAGGCACGCCGGTCAGTGGATACCTCCTTGGCACGAGAGAAGAGCGACTCAATTCCGACCGACGCAGCCGCAATCGGAAGGTAATCAAGCGCCATGCGCCCGAGCGTGGGCCACATCTTGGTCCCAGGACTGGACCCTGCAGCACTACCGTCCACCTCCGGTAGTCCAGTGATGAAGTCACAGGTAACTACTTGGCCTGGGCCGTCCGGGATCTCGTTGGGTTGAAGGGGACCATGTGGCTTCGCATGTGAAGTCTTGCCACAGCGACAAGTGTCGCAGGTCTCAACGTAATCCTTAATGAACTTTGCCATGCCCAGCCACCAGTAGTTCCGTGTAACCAACTCCACCGTCTTTGCCTGGCCAGGGTGTCCAGCAGGCGGGAGGTCGTGGTGAATGCGCACTATCTCTGCTCGGAGCGCGCGTCGTCTTTGGGGACATAAACTCGGCGCGGTAGAGCAGCAGGCCTTGTTTCTGTGTTCCAGTCCACCAAATCGTTCTGTAGACGTGCTGGCCCTAGCTTATCGAGCTTGCTGAGTGCTCTGCGACCTCCTGCTCACGCTCTCCACCATTCTCGAAATGCGGCGGAGCAGTGCTTTTCTGGTACCACTGACATGTGCCCTCTCTTGGTTGCCAGTACTCGGAAGCGATCCTGCGTTGCAACATGACTCGGTTCAGGTTGTCCATCGGCATGTCCTTCTGGTGATCAGGCCTGTGTGACAGCGCGTCTGCCCTAACCATTGGAGGTGGCTGGCTTGTGTGCAATGACAAAGTCGAACCGTGACAGATAGAGAGCCCAACGTGCCTGCCTGCGTGTGAGGTTTTGTGCGGCCTTCCAGCTCCTGTCATAGATCTCGTAGTTTGCGTTCCGCATCGCTCATTACTCAGAGTGGAAAGCCACAGGGTGCCATTTCCCGTCCTCCCCCTCCTGAGACAGAACCGCACCGTAGCATACCCGATGCATCGACTTTCAATGCGGGTTGCGTCTGGTCATACTATGCTCAGGACAGGCTTTCAGTTAAAACGACGTTTTGAGCTCATCGAATGCTGATTTCTCTTCGGCACCCCATTGCCAGGGAGCATTACCCGTGAGACGGGCGAGGGTTTGCCCTACTGCGGGTGAAGTCCTTAATGAACCGCCTGTAGAAAATTCGAAACCCGGAACTTCCGTACATCTGAGCGTTTTGAGGACAGGCCATTCTGCGATACCCCTGACCTTACTGGGTCCCTTTCCAAAACGGTTCTCCGAGACGAGCACACCTAGGTACTCAACCTTAGGCTGTTCGAATTCGCACTTCTCTGGCTTGCAGAACAGGTCGTGCTCTGCAAAAAACCTACC
>CM035305.1:3186269-3211344 GCA_002900995.3 Ganoderma boninense
CCAACACAACCCAAATACCGAACAACAAACCCCTACCTGAGCCAGCCAGACTCAGTACGGGGCCTATCTCTCCACACGAAGGACCATCCACCACATGCATCAACCCATCTCTAACTCTGGTCACAGTACCGATGGAGAGCCATTTCCTAGCAGAACCCACATCCATCGAGGTCATTAGAGAACAAAATCCACCTCCACCTCTCCCATCACCAGCCGAAGAACACACTGTCACAGTCGGAGGAAATGATGGAACAATTGGAATGCGCAACACGAGGAGACAAACCGGAAAGGGACGACGTCCCTCAGGACGTCAAGGACCCGACTCCTCCACGGAACAGGATTGGGAAACCTATGTGGCGGAATTACTAGCTCGACGAACCGACTCCAGTAGCCCAAGCACTACAACGTCGTCGTCCAGCGAAGACCTCCTCATATCTCCAAACGATCCGGACTCTCCAATGCTTATCTCGAACCTACCCCATTCGTCTCGAGTCCAGAAGACTCGTACAGCGACTTTTCCTATCCCATATCCCCAGACAACCCGAATAGCCATATATACAGGCGTTTCGACTACTCTCGATCTCAAGCAGACTCACAAAGTCGAACCCTCGATTCAAGGCCACAAAACCCAATGGGGATACCCTATTGGACAACAAGGCCACTTTCATCTCCCATGGAGCCTGGCCATGGAGAATAGTGCGGAAGAAACCTGATGGATCCATGGTCTACGTCCACATGGACGGATTCCCTCCCGAATGGACCCCTTGGACAAGTCCAAAACTTATTGGACGACATCCCATACCTCAGATACTACCCGGGCTCGAACACCGAGCAAACTTGTAATCTACGACAGCCTCGCCCGATGGGCAAACATCCCCTCGGTATTGGTCAAAACCAGAACAGCGAGAATTCCGACTCAATGTGCCCTACCGTATCAACATCGACGAATCCCCGACAAACATCGAACGATGGGATGAGCTCAAGAACGGGGTCTCAGCGGATGACATCGTTAAAGCAACGATGATACTCATAGAAAACCCAAATCCGACAACCACACTGGGAAAGAATCACTGACATAGTCATTGACGACATCACCGAGCTTCACGAAATGGAGAAACTGGCATACGACATTGATGCCTACCTCGACAGGAACTGTGAAGATCCAGGTTGCACTCGCTGCTTGCAAACCTACTCTACTACTGGGTCGTACGACGAACGGACAAGCAAGTCCTGATATTTGGACTTCCCATCCAGGGCACTCGATGGCCTAGTCTACTCCCTCACTAGTCCACAACCCTCACGACGACTCTATGCACTATACCACCTGAACCGCAACCTACCGGAAGACAGGCACTGGAGGGGACACCTCAAAGACATCATTATCTACAAAAACTACCTAAAGGATGCCGGTCTTCAGGATAAAGCGGGTATACGATGACTATGCAAAAGGTTTGAATTCACGGTTGAGGACAACCTTGCAGGGGGAGAGGGGGGTAATGTTACTGACGCATAGTAAGCAGGCTAAGGCTGAGCACGGATCCAGCTCACTTTGCAGATTGATCCGCAAAATCTGGAGCTGTATCCGCAATGAGCTGTATCCGCGGATCCAGCTCATTGCAGCTCCAGATCGCTGCAGCTCTGGATCGAGGCAATAGGGAAAATCTAGGTGATCCGCGGATCGACAAAGTTGTAAACTAGAGCCTTTGAACACCTTCATGCATTAGAATTCTGCATGTTTAGCAGTATTTAGGCAAGAAAAGTAGTTAGACAACAAGATATATGTCAGAAACATACGATCTTTGCAAAAAAAACCTGCGGATTATCCGCGATCTGGATCCATTTGATCTGGATCTGCACTGATCCGGAGCCGTGGATCATGATTCGCACAGCTCTGGATCAAGCTTTAAAAATGCCCTCGATCCACAGATTCAGCTCTGGATCAGCCATGGATCGAGCCATGCTCAGCCTTAAAGCAGGCTTACTACATCCATACTTTTTCCTTTCATTACTAAAGACCTATTACATTAAGGAGTAACCACGTACATAGCACCCAGGATACAGCACAGGGACCACAGCCCACAGTAACCAGGTACATAGATCACAGTACACAGCCCGCAGTCCGCAGTCCGCAGTCCACAGCCCGCAGTCCGCAGTCCGCAGTCCACAGCCTGCAGTCCGCAGCCCACAGTCCGCAGCCCGCAGTCCACAGCCCGCAGTCCGCAGCCCATAGCCCTGAACCTATAGCTACAGTCACTACATACATAGCCTGAAACCTTAAGATCCTACATGTATATAAGGGGCGACACCTCAGCAGTGACCCCCCAGTTTTCAGTCTCTTGTCTATCCAGCTACTGCTCTGCGAGCAGTACCTTCATACCCCTACGTCCTCTAGACCTAACAAGTCTAGTATCCAAACTCTAGTCAGTCACTAGTCTTTGGTCTAAACGGCCTAACCTATTGAACTGTAAGTCCACTAGGTTAAGGACGTAACATGGTGGGGGAGGGGTTGATGAGATGGAGAAGCCTGTTGAGGCGGTCGATCCAATCGTCTTCTTCATCGGCCGTTGAGTCGTCGCCATCGAGTGGCTGGGGTCGACGTCGAGAGAGGCCGTCTGGGCCATGCAACGTCCCGGGGACATGTACAAGTTGGAAATGGAACATGTGGATGGTGACGATCCAGCGGTTGATAGTGGCGCTGGGAGCTTCGTCGGGGTTGTTGAGCATGCCTTGGATGTACCTCGCATCGACCTCGACGATGAGGTTGCGGATGCCGATGAGCCATCGCTTGCAAGCCTTGAGAGCACGGTATAAGCCGTAGATCTCGAGTTTTGCCTGCGAATAGCCTGACTCGCGCGCGTTGAGGACGATTGAGCCGAACCGTGCATAGAAGCGACGAGATGGGTCCTCGAGGTCACATTGTGCGAGCAGGTAGCCCACGGCAATGTACGAGGTGTCCACAGCAAGGACGACCTCTGCCGGCGAGCTATAGTCGATTGGCCGGAGTGCTGGAGACTTGATGAGCGCGTTCTTGAGGTCGTCCATCGCCTGCACTTGCGCTGGACCCCACACGAACTTGACACCCTTTTGAGTGAGTTGCGTGAGTGGCCAGGCTCGCTTGCCGAAGTTCTGTATAAACGTTCGGGCGACACCAACGGTCCCGAGGAATGCACGAATGTCAGAGACATTATAGCAGGGTCCCCAGTTAATGATCTTGGCGAAGTTGCTTGGCTCAGGGACACGACCCGCGTACGTACAGCGGTGTCCGACAACTGTATACTCCGCCGCTATCAGTATTGACTTGATGCCGGAGAACGTACCTCCACAATATCGCATGCGCTGTATGACGCGATTGACATTGTTGAGATGTTCCCATACGAACCGGCGAATGCCAGGGTTCTCCGGGTGCGTCTCGTAGCCGCCGTTGGACAGCTCGTAACGTGTTGCTGGGCCGCGCACAGGGACGTCGTCGATAAATGGCTGCGTAATGTGCGGGATCTCTGCCTGTAAAATATAGCAAATATCCTCGTGAAACACGGGTACTGAGTTAGTCCATCCCATGGGTAGTGTAACAAGACGACGCGCGCCGAAGGGCGTTTGAAACGTGGTGAGATCGCGCGACTCCTCTGCAATCTTGCGTTCGTCGTAACCGACGTAGAGGTCGAGGGCACCTCCGCAAGCGCGACCAGCAAAGCTCTCGGCGAGCTGCTCAGTGAATGGGGGAACACCGGAGTGCGCGATCGTAACGGCATTGAGAGGCTCAAGAGAATGAACAAGACAGAGGGACTTGCCATCCTTCTTAACAACCATAAACCACCGGGAGCGGTAAGCCGAGTTAGAGGGCTCGTACACGCCTGCTGCTTCCTTGCGGTGAATAACGTTGCAGACCTCTTCGAAAAGGCCAGGAGGGATAGGGATGTTGCACTGTACCCACGGACGGTGTGGGACAGTAGGGATGATGACCGGCGGAAAGAAGTCTTCACGGAACTGGCCACGCTCGCTGTCGTTCCAGGCAAAGGCGTCGTTTTGTTGCATGTAGATCTGATGGAGGAGGGCGTGCTCTTCCGGCCAGAGGAAGTCACCTATGTGGAGCTCGTCAATCTGACTCTTACGCTCCTCGGTGTAACGACCAGTGGGCTGGAATGGCGGCGGGTGAGGCAAGAGCAGCGGCATGTCAGCGAGTGGATCGCCGTCGATTGTGCGCAGGATGCGGAATTGGTCTGGCAGCGGTGCGAGCACCGGCTTGACCTTTTTGGCGACAGGCTTGTACCTGCGAGAGTTAGCATAAACCGGCACAGAGGAATCAGAGAAGGAAGCAGATAGAAATGGAGTGGTGGTGCGGTCGAGAACATGAGAATGGATGGAAAATATGGGAACAGTCTGAGAGGCTGGCACTGCAGTCGCGGTATACGACGCTGAGAGAAAGACGGGATCAGGAGCATGGTTGTAGAACGAGGTGTAGGGAAAGGAAGGGTCCGAGAGTGAGTCGCAGCCAAGAACGGATGGGTTACAAGTGGAAAGATAAAGCAGATCGAGATGACGAGAAGCGTCAAAGTCTGAATCGAGGAGAGAAAAGGCGTCGATAGAAAGGGTATCTGGCTGGCCAGGCACGCTGCTAAGAATCAGCGCAACTTCGCCATCCTCTGGCGCGATTAGGTCCTCGAGCCTACTCGAAAACCTGAGCCCCGAGTGGAGCTGCTGGCACGAGAGAACTGCGGCTCGATCTGAGGCAGCGTTGGGATGGTGGAGACAATGTCGGAGTTGGGGTCGTGTAGCGTGATAGTCTGTGAACCGTCCGAGTTAGTGCGCACAACACTCGACGTGAGGATATCAAACGGCCGTCCCAAAAGGACATCGTAAGCGGGCGAACGGATAACGTGGATCTGAAGGTAGACCACCATCGAACCGAAGCGAATGGAGACGTTCCGGGCCAGACCGAGAGACATGTCGACCTCGCCGTTTGCACTCTGCATCTCCAAGCGAATCGATGGGTCGTAGTCGAGGCCGAGAGTGTGACAGAGGCCCTCCGACATCGAGATGATGGCCGAGCCACTGTCGTGGATGCACGAGACGTGTGTGTCGTTCGCGAACCGACCCTCGATTGCGCGTACCGACGCCGACTCGAGTGCAACGCGGAGGGGGACTGGTTCCTGACCGGGTGGGAGGTCGCAGAGGTACAACTCGTAGGGGTCCGGCAGGACGATCGCACCTGGGGGTGGAACGGAGCGGGCGGTATGCTCGAAGGTTGCTGGCATAGAGGATAGGAGCGACTCCTTTACGCTGGAGGTCGTGGGGAGTGGCTGAATGTTGTCGTGACTGAATGGGAGACCGTTGTTTGCGGCGGGGTAGGCATCTTGCGAAAGGACGGGTTCAGCGGCATGGGGTATGCGACGGGACGAGCAAGTATCGCGGACTTGGTTGCGGACATCTGGAGCGATGGCGAGGAGCTCTTCTTGGCTAAGAGTGATGGGAAGCTCCATGCTCCGCTTGAAGACATTTGCCGCATGTCGAGGGTGGTAGACAGGAGCTTGTGAACAATACGCCGGGTCTTGCTTCTTGAGTGGTGCGCCAGGTCGCGGCGGCGGCAAGCCGAAATTGCGCTGGTGTGGTGGGGCGTATGTCGCATCGCGCACGCCCGCGTAAGGGTGTTCGGGAAGCTTCGGAGGGGGCGCACTGGGCTGTGCAGCAGCGGATGGCGGAGCCAACACTGAACTCGACGCCAATGGCTAGGAAGCCACTGACGGGAGCTCAAAGCGGTGCCGCTCGCCTGTTGGCTGTGGTGCCGATTGCGCTGTATCTGTGGGGGCATTAGTAGCATCTACGCTTGAGGCAGGCGGAGAAATGGGAGCGGAAGAGGCTGAAGGCTCCTCGAAACGGACAGTGCGACGCTGAGCCCGTTCCGCACGCGCGCGTGACTGGTCGGCAGCCTGTTGTACCACACTGCGCTGCGTCTCACGCTGGCGCTCTAGGGCGAGGATCTCCTGGCACATGTGGTCGATCCGTCGGTCGTAGTCGAGGTCGTGGATGAGTCCGCCACTGAATGTTGTTGCGGTACGGGGATGGTCGGCGGCGAGGTACGTTGGACTTGACTGACCGAATGCTGGCTGCGCGCGGACAACAGGCTCGAAGAGGAGCTGCTGAACCGCTGGGCCAGCATTCACCCGTGCTTCAGGATAAATGCGGTGGTACTCTTGAATGCGTTCACGGAGGGTGTTGCCTTGGATGCCAGAGGGAACGAAGCTGCCGGATGGGAGGACGACCTTGTTCTGATCGTTACGCTTGATGAGACCAGCGACGATGTCGATGTCGACTTGCGGGCAGCGCGGGATGGTGTGTGCCGGATCGCCGCAGTAGTGACAGGTCCGGAGAGTCATCGCCGGCATCGCAGAATTGGCGGGGGCTGGCATATGCGGAGGGAGCTGTCGTGCTGCCGGGCCAAGAGCAGTCGGAGCTTGTGTGTTGAACTGCTGTCGCTGCATTTGCATGAATGCCGTAGTTATCACCTTTATAGCCTCGGTCATGTCGGCAAGCTCAGACTTGATTGGCGACCACACGGATGTTGAAGGCGTAGAACCTGTGGTAGCTGCCGAGATGGCGTTAGCAGTGAATGAAGCAGGAATTGCAGCCTCGAGAATGTGTTTTACGGTTGCGGACACTTGAGCAACCGAAAACTTTTGCCTAGGCCACATAACGTCAGCATGAACAATTCGCAGACGCTCTAGCACCTTTTCCTGAAGCAGCTGTTGGAACCCTTGCAAAAACATCTCATCGCGGTCGTCCTCTCGCAGATAGAGGCCAGTCACGAGGACGTGGGCAATATCTCGGAATTTGCGCGAGTAGTCATTGAAGGCCTTGATTGAGTGGATGCCAGACCGGGCGGTCATGTGGACGAGCATCTCGAGGTCACTGAGCGAGAACAATGTCTTGCCGTCGACACCGATATATTCCGCAAGTACTGCTTTCTTGAATGCGGCATACGTGTGTTGCTGTGGGTCGCCGCCGGTTGGCATGTTGACAAACTCTGAGAGATTGCGCCAGATGTTCTTCTCTGAGTCGGGAGCGTATCGTACTGCGTGATCCTTCTGTTCGCGATTGTCCGTGACACCTGCGAGCCTGAAGCAGAACTCGAGATCTTCGAAGAAGCCGGATATTGATCGCATGTCGGCACTGGGGTCGAAGGCGGGCGTGCTGCTGGTGCCGCGCGGTGGCATGTGGTATGTTGGTGCCGCCATTGCCGCAAGTTGTTGCTGTTGTTGTTGGAGTAGGGTGCCGAAAATAGGAAGGAAGGATGGAAGGTCGGTACCTGGGATAGTGGGCGGGAGGAAAGGCACTGATCCGGGGGAACGTCCGAGAGAGTCGAGGATCGCCGGGAATGAGGCTGTGTTGATGGATTGGCAGAAGCGGTCGGCGTGGGTGTGCGAAAGAGGAGCCGGAGTGCTTCTTCGTCAGAGTCGACGTCGGGAAGGTTGTTGTGGGTGGCAAGTGGCGAGGGGACGGTGTCGAAAAGGTCGGATGAATGTTCAGAAGCTGGCGAGTCGGCACGTAGCTCTGCGAGGAACGCTTCACGTTGTGTTTTGCGCTGCTCCGAGCCACGGGTTGTACGAGTCGTGATGACGAAGGAGTTGGTTCCAAGAGGTTGCAGGAGGGTAAAGGAGCGTGTACCTGTAGCGAGCAAGGTAAAGCCTCAGTATGGCACGCAGGGATGCGAGTGCAAGACTGTATTGACCTGTAGCGAGCAAGGTAAAGCTACAAGTAACTAATTAGTACAGGCTCTAATCAACAGTAGACGAGATGGCTCACCCTCAGTATGGCACGCAGGGATGCGAGTGCAAGACTGAGGGCGACGAGGCTACGAGTGCGGGTATAAGTGACGGTCGCGGGTAAGGTACGGGACGAAACGCGATCGGCACTGCAGTACGCGAAATACTAAATAAGGTAACTATACGGGACGCCCGGACGTGAGCGCTGGCGGATACTAACGAACGGGGTGACAGGAGGCAGGGCACGTCACGGGCACAGATAAAACGAGAGAAAACACATGCACATACATACGGAGAACACCGGGAACACGGAGACACGGGAGTCCGAGGAAAGAACAGAACATACGGGTATAGTACGGCAAGCGGCCGGACGGCGGCGCGCCCGCCTGCTTCGGCTTGATGTTCCAACACTCCCTCGCAAGCCTAGAGCAGGCCGAGAGAGACAGCGAAATGTTTGACCTTCGGCAAAGGGAGCGCCTTCGTAAGCACGTCGGCGACCATGTCCTCGGTCGGGCAATAAATGAGTTTGATCTTCTTGTCCTCGACGATCCACCGGATGAAATGGAAGCGGATGTCGATGTGTTTCGTACGGGCGTGATATTGGTGGTCCTTTGTCAGGGCGATGGCGGACTGGTTGTCACTGTAGAGCGGCGTGGCCTCGACGAATGGGGCAAAGATCTGACCAATGAGAGAGCGAAGCCAGACGGCCTCCTTGGCGGCGTGTGTGACCGCGACGTACTCCGATTCAGTCGTCGACAAGGAGATGAGTTCCTGTTTCTTCGAAGCCCAGGACACAGCGCCGCCATCAATCAGGAAAGCATAGCCTGAGACAGCGCGCCAGTCATCATGCATGGACCCGTCGGCGTCCGAATAACCAACGAGGTCTAGATCCCTCGCGCCGTATGTAAGGCGGAGGTTCTTAGTGCCACTGAGGTAGCGGAAGACACGCTTGCATGCTTCCCAGTGCGCGCGCCCGGAGTTTTCGAGAAAGCGCGACAACACTGAGACAGCGTACGTGATGTCGGGACGAGTGCCCATCGACGCGTACTGCAACGAGCCGACCACCTCGCGGTACGGGACGTTGCGCATCTCCGCCACCTCGGCCGTCGTCTTAGGAGACTGCTCAGCCGTCAGCTGAACATGAGGGTCCATAGGCATCGAAAGAGGCTTAGCATCCTCCAGTCCATAATGACGGATGATGGCCTCAATGTACGCCGTCTGAGACAAAGACAGAGTGCGCGCGGAGCGATCACGAATCACCGCGAAGCCCAGAATCCAATGGATCTCGCCCTCATCTGAAATCTCGAACGCCTCACGCAGCTTGGTCTTAACCTCAACAACGAGCGCCATGCAAGACGCTACAATCGTCAAGTCGTCGACATGGGCCACAATGATGATCAGGTCCGTCCCGTCAATGCGATAGAACACGGCCTGATCAACGTCGCACAGCTTCATGCCAAGCAGCTATGCAAGAACACGGCGCAGCTTCATGTGCCAATGTCTCGCACTCTGGCGCAGGCCATACAAAGGACGGAGCAGGCGCAACGCCAGAGTGGGATCATCAGTGAGCTGGACGCCTGGCGGCACGGACATATACACGACCTCGTTGTCATCGAACTCACCATTAAGAAAGGCTGACTTCACGTCAACCTGGTGCACCTCGAAGTCCTCGCGGTTGGCGATCGAGAGCACGGTGCGCATGGACGCAGTTCGCGCGACCGGAGCCCAGGTGTTGAAAAAGGTCTGGCCGTAGACCTGCGTGAACCCTCGAGCCACAAGCCGAGCGCGATACCCGGAGACGTTCCCGGCGGCATCCTTCTTCGCATGAAAGACCCACTTGTTATCGACGACGTCGGTTCCGGGCGGGGGACGTTCAAGCCTCCAGGTGCCGTGCTTCTCGAGCGCAGCGAGCTCCTCGCGCATTGCTTGTTCCCAACGTGGCCACTCGGGGCGACGCCTCGCCTCGGCGAGCGTAAGCGGGTCTAAGCCCTCCTCCTTCGCCTGCGCAGCAGCCATCGCGACTCCGCTCACCTCCTCAGTCAACAGCTCCTCAACCACCTTCTCCTCATCGGTCTCCTGGACGCGTACACCTCGCGGCAGCTTGGTGTCGACGGCGCGACCCTCAATGATGTCGCGCACCTTCTGCGAGGGCTTTCGCGCACGAGTGGGGCGACCGACAGGCTCGGTGATAGGCGTCGTGACGTCAGTTGCAGACGTGGGCTCAGGCTCAGGAGTCTCGGTGACGGGTGCAGGCTCAGGGGACGCGGGCTTGTCCTCCAGCTCTTCCTCCTCCCCCTCAAGCTCGGCGTCATCGTCAGCGAAGGGCGCGGGCAGGTTCAGCGCAGCGAAACGCACGTTGCGCTCCACTGTTACAGAGCGGCGCTCCGGCCAGTAGACTCGATGGCCCTTGCTTTGTGGGTCGAACCCGACCCAGCGCGCTGCGATAGCACGCTCGCCGACCTTGCCAGAGGACGTGTCGTGGACCCACACTTGCGAGCCCCAGATTGGGATGCCAGACATGTTGGGCGGGGTCCCCGTGAGCGCCTCGAAGGGGGTGCGACCGTTGAGTGCCTTGGTGGACGTCCGGTTCTTGAGCCAGATGGCGTGCAAGAGGGCCTCGCCCCAGAGGAAACGCGGGAGTCCAGAGGCGATGAGCATGGCGCGCACCTTTTCCATGACGGTGCGGTTCAGCCGTTTGGACACGCCGGCATGCTCATGGGTGTCGTGGACGGAGAGCTTGATCTCGACGCCGCGAGCGTCGAGATGGGCTAAGAACTCGTCGGATAGGTACTCGCCGCCGCGGTCGATGTTCAGTGCGCGTATGCGAATGCCCTCGTGGGTCTCAAGCCACGCCTCGTACGAGACGTAACAGTCGAAGGCCTCGGACTTCTTTCGCATGAGGTAGATGGTGCTGAAGCGGGTCGCGTCGTCGGTGAAGCTTATGTAGTACTTGCGTCCGCCGAGCGTCGCAACGCGCGCGGGTCCCCAGGTGTCAGAGTGAGTTTCGTCACCGAGGGCCTCCGCCCGCTCGCCCTCTCGTTGCTTCGGAACGGGCTTGCAGGTGGACTTCGCGCGGATGCACGCTTCGCATGGCTGAGACTCGGAATCGGGCGACGGGACTAGCTTCACGCCGGTGATGAAGCCTCGCGCGACCAGCTCGCGGATCGCGCGAATAGGGATGTGAGCGAAACGGCGGTGTGCCTCCATCTCAGTTAAGACCTCGACCTTCGAGGCAGCGGCACCGGTGGGAGCCTCCGCATCGTCAACTCGGTCGCGGCGCACAAGGTACAGCCCGCCGGTCTTTGGGATTTTGCCGACTGTTGAGCCCTCGGGGTCGACGATGACGCAATGACCGTCCGAGAAAGTCGTAGTATAGCCGGCGTCGTCGATGCGGCCAACTGAGATGAGGTTGTAGCCTGCCTCTGGCGTGTAGAGGACATTTCTGAGGCGGATGTTCGAATCCGCGGCGGTCCCGTTTGGTACGGGGATGACCATCTCTCCAACACCTTCAGCGTAGAAGGGCTGCTGGTTCGCGGCGTTGAGTGTCATCTTCGTCTCCGAGAAGGAAACAAAATCCTGGCGGTGAGGGGACATATGATGGCTCGCGCCCGAGTCATAGAGATCGACTGGCTGGGAGGGCGTCGCGGCGTTGGTGACACTTGGAGGCACGACGGCAGCGGCGATGGTGACGTCAACGGGAGCAGCTTCTTCCTGCTCCCCCGGCCTTGGCAACTCCTCGAGCCAGGTAGCAATGCCGGCGAGACGCGTCGACAGAGGCACAGGTTCCGAACGCGGTGATGGCGACGGATTATTTGCGGTTTCGGCGGGGGAACCACGGCAGGGGCGACAGCCGTCCTCCGACGACTCCGTACTGTCGCTAACCAACTGCAACTCAGGCATGGAGCTGCTGTCGTCCGACCAAGCGTCACGCGCGGGCGCTGTGATCTCCACGGCGGGGGTGGCAACCCAAGCACCTGCTATGTTGTCGTCCTGAGTGATCGGCGACGGGATCGCGACGGCTCCAGTCCCAGCGGGGGCAGCGGGCTTTGGCGCAGGCGCATCCTTGCCCTTCGAGTCGTCCTTCTTCGGGCTCGGACATACCGCCTGCCTGTGGCCCGTTCCGCCACACGTCCAGCAGACGCGGACGGGCTTCTTTGGCCCCGTTCGTCCCTTTGACTTGGGCTTCTCACTTGATTGGACCGCGGCTGCGATGCCGGGGTCCTTCGCCTTCGCCTTCGTCTTCTTGTCGAGCTGCCGCCTGTCCCACTCCTCGAGCGCCAGCTCCATAAGGAGGTCGGGGGCGATGACAGGTTTATCAGCTCCAGCGGCGGCTCCGGTTGCCGCTGCCGGGGTGGCAGTTGTCTGGACAGGGTTGAGACGTTGGGATAGTTTCGCAGTGGCGGAGAGTTGCGAGATGAAGGAAGAAAGCTCGGGGGGCAGGAAGGAGATGAGCATAGAAGCGTACTCGCCGTCGCTGATGGTGATCCCCACGTTCAAAAGCTCGTCGTAGGCAGCGCGGACGCGGTCGAACTCAGCATGAAGGTCGGCACCAGGCGTGGCGCGTAGGTTCATGAAGTCGGCACGGAGATTGGTGCGGTAGAGAAGCGACTTCTGTTGGAATTCGTCGCTGATCTTGGACCACATGAGCGCAACGGTGTCGAGGCTTTCGTACTTCGAAAGGATGGCCTCGGGGATCTTCAGCGAAAGGAGGTACATGGCGGTGTTTTCTGCCTTGTTCCACTCCTTAAGGACCTTCGTCTCGGTAGCGGTGGGCTTGTCCGGGTCGGCTGGTGTGGGGCACGGTGCCGTACCATCGAAGTGATCCCAGACTTCCTTCTGGCGGACGGCGATGATGAAGTGCCGCTTGAAGGAAACCCAGTTTTTGCCGCGGACTTCGAGCTTGTCGATGGCGTTGACGAAGTCGGCGAGAGACGTGGACGCGGACATGGTGCGGAGCGAGATCGGGCGTTCGATAGAAGCAGTGATGGACGGAGATACGGACGGACGATGGTGCGCGTGTGAGTCTTGCTGTTACGGCCTTCGCGCAGGGCTCATAACCTAAAGGAGCGTGTACCTGTAGCGAGCAAGGTAAAGCCTCAGTATGGCACGCAGGGATGCGAGTGCAAGACTGTATTGACCTGTAGCGAGCAAGGTAAAGCTACAAGTAACTAATTAGTACAGGCTCTAATCAACAGTAGACGAGATGGCTCACCCTCAGTATGGCACGCAGGGATGCGAGTGCAAGACTGAGGGCGACGAGGCTACGAGTGCGGGTATAAGTGACGGTCGCGGGTAAGGTACGGGACGAAACGCGATCGGCACTGCAGTACGCGAAATACTAAATAAGGTAACTATACGGGACGCCCGGACGTGAGCGCTGGCGGATACTAACGAACGGGGTGACAGGAGGCAGGGCACGTCACGGGCACAGATAAAACGAGAGAAAACACATGCACATACATACGGAGAACACCGGGAACACGGAGACACGGGAGTCCGAGGAAAGAACAGAACATACGGGTATAGTACGGCAAGCGGCCGGACGGCGGCGCGCCCGCCTGCTTCGGCTTGATGTTCCAACAGAGGGGGGAAGTCTCCAATAGGATAGAGACTGGGAGAGGAAGTGTTAAAAAGAAGAATCAACTCGCCAGGAACAGAGGCTCTGAATCTTTTCAGATCAGGACCCTCGCGGTGTGCTCCAATTTGATGAACCTCAACACTCTGTGAGTGATCGGTCCAAAGGTGCGAGAGTCCGTCGAGCGTGCGCCTAGGGGAGGAAAAGGAAAGGGAAAAGAAATGGGAGCTGGTAGACAGAGGGGGGCGGAGGCAGGGGAAGAGCGTCGGAAAGACGCTTGGAACCAACGGTGTAGAGCGGAAAGAATAACAAGAAAACTATTGTCGAATGCTTGAGAGGACCTAAGGAGCCGGACGGGATGTCTGTCGTGGCCGGGGGTGCGCTGTGCAGCACCCAACAATCGCGACTTGTGGGACGAGGGCGGGACGCACACGGGCACCAAACAGAAGTCGGGAGACGCTGAAACGGGAGGCGGAAGTCGAGGTCGGAAGACGAGAGAGGAGGTGGCGAAAGATGAGAGCACGCGATATTTGAGTCAAGCAGAGAGAGAGAGATAGATTTTTAGAGAGAGAGTGGGGTGGTGGTGGTACGGGAGATACAGGAGGTTGATAAAATTTACGAACATAGGAAAGCCGGCATTCCGGGCGGCTGTGCAGCGGGCTGCGTACTGTATGAGATGGCGAGATGGCTATGTCGCGGTCTACAACTAACTACTAGGTCATCTCGGGGGCTTGTACCATAACACTAGCTAACTACGCATTTTGTAGTGCCTGTCTGACCTGTCCGAAGCTCGAAACCAAAAGGGAACCAAAAGGAGCCAACACAGACTCGGGATACGAATGAAAGGGAGGATGATGCGCTTATCTAGCAGAGCGGCGGGGGCATGCGGATCGCAGGTACGTCGTGGCGGAAGACTTCGGGTGGCTCGTTTGCACGGTTTCCCGCGCAGACAGCCGGGATACCCATCAGCGGACGAGGACTACCTTGACCCCCCCCCGCCCCGACCCCCCCGCAACCACAGGTCCTATCGCAACAGCCTGGAGGGCCACAAACGGGTGCACCCCCCCGGCCTACAACACACCACAGTTTGCCAACCAAACACGGGGTCTGGGGAAACCCGCGTAACCTGCAAAACTCTGGGCCGGGCCTAAAAGCCGAGTACCATGCACATAGCACCCAGACCGCCTATGCGTCCCCCACAGGCTATGCTATCCATGCGCCCTCACCAGCCCCTCTACACCCGGAGCACGGGCCCCACACTTACCTCGCCCGCCGCAAGACAACAGAGGCAAGCCCCGCGCACGCCAACGGCGGCGCCAGTGCTGCCGCGCCCAACGGAAACCACACCGCCACCCGCACGGCAGCCTGACAGCTTCAGATTTACCTTCGACGCGGATGCGGACCTCCGCCCCGCCGCCCCTCCCTTGACACACCAGGCACACCACCCCCCAGCGAACGCCATGGTGCGACAACAGCACGCACGGCCCATAGCCTCCCCCGCAACCGCCAACGACACTGCTGCCCAGGGACCCGCAAATCCCAGCCTGATGGAAGGCGTCATCCCGTCCTGGATGGATGACGAAGTCAATCTCGCCCCCTCCTCAGCGGTACCCCTGAAGCGCACGCCCACCCCCCCTGCCGGATGGCCGGTGACACACGCCAGCGACCCAGAAGCGGGGATAGAAGGATCAGATCGCGAACGACTAGAAGAATGGTGGGCAAATCCAGCCCACATATGCGTCCTCCTCAATGTCTATGGCACAGGAACTCCGACACGCGAAGCAGTCTGGCATGACTCAGAACTTATCAAGCGGGCGATCCGGAGCATGCTAAACGACCCAATGATGGACCTCACCATCGTCGCCCCGGAAATGGCAAAGGATAGCCTAAGGCTGAACATAGGTCCAGGTTTCACGCAGTTCAACCTGGCTTGAACCTGGATATTTACCTATAGGTTGTGATCTGTAGGTTACAGGTACTTGTGCTATGAATCAGTCACAAATCTGAATCAGGCATCTTGAAAAAAGTGACCTGGATTTGTAGGTTTGGGTATGGGTCACTTGTAGGTTGATTCACACTTCAACAAGCAAAAATAGTATAAATTGGAGGCTTTAGTTAATAAATTGTCCTTGTATAGCTTAATACTGCATATATAAGCATATTTCTAGCATAGAAAAGACTACTAACACTCAATAATAGACCAAAATCTTCAACAGTAGCTGAGAAAATACTATATTTAGTATTCAAATCAAATCAATGATTTGACCTATAACTTATAGGTTTGCTACCTGCAGGTTGTGGGTGAAAAGTTGATTTGATTCATACAGATCCCAATCAAGCTTTTGAAAGTGGCCAAACCTGCAGGTACAGATCCCAATCAACCATAGGTTGACCTACGTTCAGCCTTAGGATAGCCAGAACCAGCAACATGCCGCCTGGCACCAACGACCTCCCGCGCCACTCGTAGTTTGTTAAGCTCCCCCCTGCCCAGCAGCAGCAGCTCCTTAGCCTCCAAGTCATCTCGCATCGGGACATCACTATCATTGTGCGTCCGTGGACTATCCGCTTCCCCCGCCTCCTGCTCTCGGTTGGCTTTCCCAGGATCTCACGCGAAGACGCTACGACTGTCATCAAGAAAACCTTCAACAGGACGGAAATTCGGAACGTGATAGCCCAGTTCATCCTCAAAAACCCGCGTTGAAACCACGAGCCACTTGATGTTGCAGTCCAGCGCATCCTCGACTCTGTCACGGTCGAAACGTACCAGGTCTCCGAAGGGACCACCATTGCGAATGTCTTCTGCGACTCACCAGCAGCGACCACGCCCCGCTGGAGGGAATTCCGGGCCTGCTTCGATAAAATACCCTTCAAGTCCGCGCTCACGACAACAGGATACGTACGAACGGTTCGCCTCTGCTGCGGCTGCCACATGGCGTGTCACCCAACACACCTATGCCCGTACCCAGACATCTTTGGATGGAACGGCCCCGACCTATGCCAAGGGCACAACGCAACCAACACTGGCACCACCCCCTATGGACACACCCCCACCGGCAACCCCGACATCGCCAGGTGTCCACGCGGTGGCGCAAACCTCACGCAGGAAAGATACGAGATGCCCGGCGATGGCGGACGAACCAGGACGCTGCGAAGAGCAAGGCCTGATGATCGCTGGCAACCGCAGCAGGCGGGGCCTAGCAGAGTTAGAGGGCCGTGATACTAGACTTTGTTACGAACATGTCATGCCTTATGAATGACGTACCTGCATGTAAACCTACCTGAACCCTACTAGACACTAGACACTAGACAATCTCCATGCGCCTGGAATAATATGCCTCCCCCCTCGCACCCTGTAGCGTGGGCACCACCCCCCCACCCTAGGACTCGCCTGCCATGACCTGATGCCTGCAGCATGCCTTGCTGCACCTGGAAACACCGCGTAGTTTCCAAAACCACACCAACACAAACCCAAAGCCGACACAAACCTAACGCAAGGACAGGCCCCATCCCTCTCACGACTGATCTCGACACTTGGCACACACGGACGGACAGAAATGACGACTCCGATCTGAGACCACGATGCGATGGCCTGTGAGCCGGCACCACGGACCCGCGCAATCAATGTGGCAGTCAACCAGACGGCCCAAATATACTGGCCGCCCCCGGGTGGCGCAGGAAAGCTGGATGGTCATGACAACATGCACAGCAATGTGCAACACCGGTGACCTATTGAGGTCTCGACGTGCTGGGCCGAGAGGCTGAAGTCCTTTGAGGCACCGATGCCGGTCGGAGAGTGCCCTGAACGACATAGTCGCCCCGACTGGGGGTAACCAGTCTACCTGGCTGGAATGGTTGTACCAAGCCAGGGAATCCACTCAACTACTGTCCGCTCCACAAATACAAATATATTACACACAAGTCGAAATGTCGGTACTGGAATTAGGCGCACTGTCACCCCTGGAGGACGACACCCATGGCCTGTTGCGGCGACGCCCAATGAAAGGAGAGACAGTTCGGAAGGCAACAACAATGCACAAAGGGGGAGACAGGAAGGCTTGGCTAACGGCCGGGTGCGATCCCTGGAGTGGCGAGGTGAACAGCCACGCCCCCCTCTCCCCGCTGCGCCAACGGGTGCAACTGTGACCACTAGCTCCAGAACGTGTCCGAAACGGAAAAACCGGACGAGAGCAAAAATCACGGTTGTGTCCCTCAACGTGAGGGGCTACGGTCACGCGTGCCCAGACGGAACGAGCGACAAGTGGAACCTCATAAACCAAGTGACCCGGGACAACCATATCGCAATCCTGGCCCTGCAAGAGACGCACCTGTCTGATGACAGGCTGCAGAGTCTGCATGAAGTGTTTGGTGCTTCCCTGAGAGTGTTTAATTCAGGAGACCCTGTAAACCAAACGGGTGCACGAGGAGTAGCATTCGCCATCAACACGAGAATGATATCGCTGGATGCGATCACTCTCGACGAGATCATCCCAGGCCGCGCGATGCTACTAACAATAAACTGGGGAGGTGACCGTGGCACCCTGCGAGTGGCGAACATATACGCCCCAAACAACATGCAAGACAACGCAGAATTCTGGCATACCCTCAGTAACAAATGGAACAGTGGGAACAAGCCAGACGTATTACTTGGTGACTTTAACCTGGTCGAAGACGCGATCGACCGCATACCCACAAGGTGTGACAATAAAGCTGCGGCAACAGAGCTCCGGGAGCTGCACCTATCCCTCAAAATGACGGACGGCTGGAGAGAGGAAAACGGCATGAAACGCGACTTCACATGCTCGCAGGCGGGATCCACCAGCCAGTCCCGGTTGGACCGCATTTATCTTGCAGACCGGCTCCTCGACAAGTCCCTGGATTGGGAAATCAGGGAGACCAGAATATCGATGGACCACAAACTGGTGTCTTGCGCAATAGCAAACTACAGGGCCCCCTACGTGGGGAAAGGGCAGTGGTCCATGCCGGTAGGGCTCACGCTGGACGAAGAGTTCATGACATGGGTAGGTGAGCAGGGTAGGTCGCTCCAGGATAGCCTGGACGGACTCTCTCGGACCACACACAACAACCCCCAGACTGCATTCAAAAATTTCAAAGACAAGATCGCGCTAGCAGCCCGCGAAAGGGCTAAACAAAACATACCGAAGATTGAGCGCAGGCTCACAAAACTGTGCGCGGACCTAGAAACCACCCTGGCAGCGTACCCCTCGGACGGGGACGATGAATACGCAGCTGAGAATGCTGCCATCCTCCAAGAACGAATCACAAAGCTCGAAGCCACAAAGTTCACATATAAAAGGAGGAGCGTTGCAGCAAGAAACTGGCTGGAAGGTGAGACCGTGAGCAAGTACTGGTCGCGGATAAATGCTGCGCCAATACGAATTAATGTACGAGTTAAAGATCCCGGGGACAAACCCACCGAGATACGAGTGTTACGTCCTTAACCTAGTGGACTTACAGTTCAATAGGTTAGGCCGTTTAGACCAAAGACTAGTGACTGACTAGAGTTTGGATACTAGACTTGTTAGGTCTAGAGGACGTAGGGGTATGAAGGTACTGCTCGCAGAGCAGTAGCTGGATAGACAAGAGACAAGAGACTGAAAACTGGGGGGTCACTGCTGAGGTGTCGCCCCTTATATACATGTAGGATCTTAAGGTTTCAGGCTATGTATGTAGTGACTGTAGCTATAGGTTCAGGGCTATGGACTGCGGACTGCGGACTGTGGGCTGTGGACTGCGGACTGCGGACTGCGGACTGTGGGCTGTGGTCCCTGTGCTGTATCCTGGGTACTATGTACGTGGTTACTCCTTAATGTAATAGGTCTTTAGTGATGAAAAGGAAAAGTATGGATGTAGTAAGCCTGCTTACTATGCGTCCGTAACATTACCCCCCTCTCCCCCTGCAAGGTTGTCCTCAACCGTGAATTCAAACCTTTTGCATAGTCATCGTATACCCGCTTTATCCTGAAGACCGGCATCCTTTAGGTAGTTTTTGTAGATAATGATGTCTTTGAGGTGTCCCCTCCAGTGCCTGTCTTCCGGTAGGTTGCGGTTCAGGTGGTATAGTGCATAGAGTCGTCGTGAGGGTTGTGGACTAGTGAGGGAGTAGACTAGGCCATCGAGTGCCCTGGATGGGAAGTCCAATATCAGGACTTGCTTGTCCGTTCGTCGTACGACCCAGTAGTCGAGTAGGTTGCAAGCAGCGAGTGCACCTGGATCTTCACAGTTCCTGTCGAGGTAGGCATCAATGTCGTATGCCAGTTTCTCCATTTCGTGAAGCTCGGTGATGTCGTCAATGACTATGTCAGTGATTCTTTCCCAGTGTGGTTGTCGGATTTGGTTTTCTATGAGTATCATCGTTGCTTTAACGATGTCATCCGCTGAGACCCCGTTCTTGAGCTCATCCCATCGTTCGATGTTTGTCGGGAATTCGTCGATGTTGATACGGTAGGGCACATTGAGTCGGAATTCTCGCTGTTCTGGTTTGACCAATACCGAGGGGATGTTTGCCCATCGGGCGAGGCTGTCGTAGATTACAAGTTTTGCTCGGTGTTCGAGGCCCGGGTAGTATCTGAGGTATGGGATGTCGTCCAATAAGTTTTGGACTTGTCCAGGGGTCCATTCGGGAGGGAATCCGTCCATGTGGACGTAGACCATGGATCCATCAGGTTTCTTCCGCACTATTCTCCATGGCCAGGCTCCATGGGAGATGAAGTGGCCTTGTTGTCCAATAGGGTATCCCCATTGGGTTTGTGGCCTTGAATCGAGGGGTTCGACTTGTGAGTCTGCTTGAGATCGAGAGTAGTCGAAACGCCTGTATATATGGCTATTCGGGTTGTCTGGGGATATGGGATAGGAAAAGTCGCTGTACGAGTCTTCTGGACTCGAGACGAATGGGGTAGGTTCGAGATAAGGCATTGGAGAGTCCGGATCGTTTGGAGATATGAGGAGGTCTTCGCTGGACGACGACGTTGTAGTGCTTGGGCTACTGGAGTCGGTTCGTCGAGCTAGTAATTCCGCCACATAGGTTTCCCAATCCTGTTCCGTGGAGGAGTCCGGGTCCTTGACGTCCTGAGGGACGTCGTCCCTTTCCGGTTTGTCTCCTCGTGTTGCGCATTCCAATTGTTCCATCATTTCCTCGACTGTGACAGTGTGTTCTTCGGCTGGTGATGGGAGAGGTGGAGGTGGATTTTGTTCTCTAATGACCTCGATGGATGTGGGTTCTGCTAGGAAATGGCTCTCCATCGGTACTGTGACCAGAGTTAGAGATGGGTTGATGCATGTGGTGGATGGTCCTTCGTGTGGAGAGATAGGCCCCGTACTGAGTCTGGCTGGCTCAGGTAGGGGTTGTTGTTCGGTATTTGGGTTGTGTTGGTTTCTGTGAGGAAGGAGGTCCCAGAGAGCATGAGCCCACCTCCCGGTGCTGATGACTCGGTTCATCAACTGTGTTGCGGCCATAATGCATTCATTGTAGGCTGCTTCAGCCGACAGGAGTGCCGCAGCCTTGTTATTCGCAGGTGCCGTTGATTCAAGGATGTAGTTCATGACCTTGTGGTGCATAATGGCCATCTTCCCGTAGGAGCGGTAGATTTCGATATAGACTTCGGCATAGGGGATTTCTGTTGTGCGAAGTCGTACATGGTTCTGGAGGTCGGGGTGCAGGAGCACCCATCCGATCCGGTCGGACAGGGTTCCATCAGGATAGATAGAGGCGGCGGTTCGAGGGAGGTGATCATAGTTGACCACACGTCTCTCTTTGATGAATTGGGGAACGGGGTGACGGACTTTCGCGCCTTCCTGAGGGCGAGCCGTTGGTTGGTTGCAGTGGTTAGATCGCTGGCGGTTGAAGCAAGGCATGGTCAACTGAGTGAGTTGTGGTGGTGTGGGTAGTGGAGTGGTAGTGGTATGAGTAGTGGGGGATGGGGACTTTGGTGCATCCTTTGTCCCTTACTTATACCCTTTCATACTGCAGCGCCCATGGCTATGTTTTCATCGCCTCGGCCTGCGGTTGCTGTGATTCCTGTGATAGGGTTTGTTGCTTTGCCGTTGCTTCTGCGGCGTAGTCGAGGCGGTACACGGCTTCTGGTGATTGTGCGTAGCTGTCTGGTTCGAACCTAATACACATATAACTACATATAGGTATTTGGATTTATGAGCATCCCTTTGGGGACTTCCATTCCCGAATGATGTCGTGTTTCACTTGGGTTTGGATAGAGTCGATTCAGTCGTGAATTCGTTGGTGAGGCGGATGTCTGACAAAGACATATGCATATGGCAGGAAAAGTCCGGTTTCCCTGTATCGTTGGTAGGCCTCAGGGAACTTGCGTCTAAGTCTGTTGTGGACTTTGGTTCGTATGATTGCTGGATACATTGATAGATCGTTGAGGTCCTCAAGGGTTGCGGAGTTGGTGTATTTGTCCTGGAGAAAGATGACTGTGTATCGTTCTCCTTGGGGCGTTGTCACAGTAATTTGAACCATTTCTGGTTGGAGGACGTGGATACAGTGCATGTTGGTAGGCTTATTGCGCCCATGTGCCTTCATGCAGTGGAGGGTGGTTGTTCTGACTGGTTGTCCAGGGTCTTTGTGGCTTATATGCTGTTACACAGGGTTTTTGTAGTTGGCTGTGCGCATTTCTGCAGTTGGCTGTGTCTGCGGTGTTCCAGTTCTTGAGATGCTTCTTCACAGCCTCCTAGTGTTGATGGTTCTTCCTTTCTCCTACTTGGGATTTGCCGGACAGGCGCAAATACCAAATTCCTTCTTTCTTTTCCGATCTCTTTTTTGGAGGAACCCGTTCTTGTCCAATTTTAAAATATTACAAACGAATCGACCGCGAGCGAGATATACACTTCTGGATCTACATATGTATCCAATTTGATGTAGTTCCATGTATGTATTCCAAACAGGGTCGAGTAGTAGCTACCGGCAATACATAACCATTCTAAGTCTGGTACAAAAGGAAGCGGAATCGGAGCGAGGTATGGAGTAGGCGGTGGAGAAATTAGTTTATCTATACTAGTATTTATTAGTATAGTTGCTACATGATATTTTAATGATCTTACCGTCGTTGACGACATCATCGTCGGAGTCGTCATCGGAGTCGTTATTGGGGTTTAATTGCCCCAGCCCCAAGTAGCTGTGTTGTCGTCAGCTTTTTGGGCTTTATCGTGGATAAGGCGTCGTTCGTCGTACTTTTGCAGCTCTTTGTAGAGGTGGATGACGGCAACGAAGGCGATGGCCTGGGTGCCAAGGACGGCGGCGACGAAGAGGACGAGGATGAAGAACATGATGTTAAGTGATGGTGGTGGTGTGTGAGGAGGTGTGTGTGGTGAGGCGATGCTTACTTGTGAATGGGTTAGACCTCCTTTTAATGGTCTCGGGAGGTGTGACGGTGGGCACGGAGTTCTTGCAGGTACCATCTTGCCCACAGTGCATTGGGCCGGTAGCGTCTCCATAGTCGGAGTCGCTGAGTTTCTTGAAACTCTCAGTAAGCTTGCGGGAATCGAATCCGCAAGCACCGGTAAACCCATCTGAGTTCTGCTGAGTCGAGTTTGTCATTCATGAAGTCCATAAGGGCTTCGTTGTGGTCGGCATTGGGTCCAAAGGTGATCTGTCGTCGAGTCCAGTAGGACCCGTCTTGGTAGAAAGGCCGTTCCTCGTCTTCCGGGTCGTGGTAGGTGATGGTGATACTGTAGTAGTAGAAGACGGTGTTGTTGGCGGCCATGTTGGAGTGTGTGATGATGATAGTGGAAGGGATTGTACTGCTGTGATTACTTCAATCGGTGTTTCTTCTTGTAATCCTTGAGAATATCTGGTGCATTCTTCAGATTCGATGCAGGTTCCCACGAATTCTCAAAGGATTCCCATCCCTTCCAGGATACAAGGTATTGCAGCCGTTTATTTCGACCGGTCCTTCGGTGATTGATTATAGCTTCTACTTCATGTTCTGGTTCTCCTTCGACTAGGTCTGGTGGAGGCCTAGGAAGGTCTAGACCATGTTCCTTTGTAGTCCTGTACGGCGTGAGTAGTGCCGCATGGAACACTGGGTGGATCTTCCACTTCTTTGGAAGACCTAGTTTGAATGTGACCGGACCTAATACCTCTGTGATGGTAAATGGTCCTTCCCGCTTTGGTGCTAGCTTTCGGTACAGATAAGGCAATTTGAGATTGGTGTTCTCAAGAAGTACCCTATCTCCCTTCTTGAAGTTGACTGGTGCCGCTGCCGAGTATCGGGTCATAGCCATTGCTGCCTGTGCATGTGAGGCTATGGTGTTCTCTCGGTCTTGTCGGAGTTCTGTGAGTCGTTCCTCTGTGCTCGGGTGTTTTATGTTGCTTCGGACGGTTCCTATACCCTTTGGTTGGTATCCGTATAGGAGTTCGAATGGAGATTTGCCAGTGGATGAATGGGTTCGCTGGTTGTGTGTGAATGCCCATGCCGGTAAGAAGTCTGCCCATTTGTCTGGGTTGTTAGCACAATAGATCCGCAGGTCTAGGTCAATTTCCTGATTGACACGTTCCGTTTGTCCATCTGTTTGTGGGTGATAGGCTGTAGGCTGTAGCATGGGTCCACCCGTGGGTGTCAGAGGCACGACCCGCACCCATATCGAAGATTGACCCATACCCTTGACCCGCGGGTGCATGCGGGTTAGGGGTAGAAGCGCCGGGTCTTGTGGGTCTTGTGGGTTTGGGTCGATATGCGGGTTTATACGGGTTTTAGTCGCTAATACAGTGATACTGCATTGAGAACCACTAAGGTGGAACCATTGGGACGTGAGGCAACGCTGCACTGGAGAAAGATGGATATCGGATGTCGGAAACGCCAGGCAAAAGACCGTTGCACGTCGTAATCAATCTGATTCCCGTATTTCTGCAACATCGGGCCACATGATAATAAAAGTACAAGAAGCGTGACTTAAACTGCGGCATGCAAACTCAGGGTATCCTTCTAGCCCATCGCGCGCACCGACATTGCCGGAACCAATTGCTTCAAGCCTCCAACTCGACGTCGGACTCATTCCCGTCAAGTTCTGGCAGCTGGGCCACTGCGCGTGCGTCCTCGGTCTTCACGTATCCAGCTACACTCCATGCGCCGACACAGAGCACGGCGCGTGTGGTCTCTGCGTTCAAGCGGCTTCGGACATGGCTGAGCAGGAGGCGGCCGTGGCTGAAGACGCGCTCAACATCAACAGACGTCGCTATGAGGGGTGTCGGAGAGGAAGTCAATGTTACAAGCCAGCAGTCAGGAGAGGAGGGGTGAAAATGCGTACCAGGGATCGTCAGATAGTCATGTGCCATGCGCGAGAGACAAGGAAAGATTGCGCGCTGCTCTGCCCACCATTTGACGGCATCAGGGACGTCTTCAACGGGCGAGGCGAGGTACCTGTCAATCTCGTCCCCCAAGTCGACTGCGCGGAGGCGAGAGAATGAGGCGAGGGCAGCGAAGATGTCGTCCTCGTCCTGGGAAGTTGTGTGGCGGAGAGAGAAGTCAGCGGCGATGGACAATAGAGACTGCGGGGTAGAGTACGTACGTCTGAGTCCTCAGGGCCTGAATCATCGCCGAGATGATCGCCCTCCTGCGTTGAGTCCTCCAGTTGACCGTCGTCGTCGTCATCGTCGTCGTCGCGGTGCTTCTCATCTCCAAATCGGCCTGCGTACAACGCCGTGTAAGTGTCGACGAGGAGCTAGCGTGCGACCTTCTGCCACTTCTCGGGCCAACTGTCATGAACGGCA
>CM035305.1:3211444-3300036 GCA_002900995.3 Ganoderma boninense
TGAGTATTTGCCGGCGCTGAGGTTATTGATGAGTCGGAGCTTGTCGGAGTGGGGTTTGGGGACGACGTGGATGGGCATATTAGAGAATATGCCAGGGAGAAGGTCTGGTCTGAAAGCAGGAGAATAGCGACCGAGGGCGATTTCTTCGTCTCATTGGTCACGTAGGAATTGTCTAGCATGTTCGTCTACGAGCGGAGGTCTCGATTCGTCCCATGTATCAGGGTATTGTTCTGGGCGACTCCCATCTGCGAAAGGCCAAAAACCTTCCCTGAGGCCCTTGACGACAGAAGCAACGGAGGCAGGGTTCGGATGGTCTGACAGAAGACTCTCGAAAATGTCTATCTTAATGGGTGTGACAATCTGAAAAAGGTCTGGGCGAGAACGTGAAGTGTCGTTTATGATGGGATCATTGCGGATAGAATCGGGCACATCAGGCAAGGGATCGTGTGTAAGGGAAACATCTATAAGTCTGCGTTTCAGAGGGTTTCTATCGTCCCAAACAAAGCTGCGTAGAAAACGGAGAGCTGAAGCGTCATCAGGTCTTCCATCTCGGTTCTTAGGGCATCTGGTGGCAGGATGCGCGGAGGTGCCGCAGAAGGTGCAGCAGTGGATGTACTTGCATGTTCCATCTGTGATGTCGCAGATTTCACGGTTCCATCGATGGCAGGCTTCTTCGTCGCGGGGCTTTTGGCTGGTTCCTCCTCGCTTCTTCCCCTCTTCTGACGCATGGTGCGTAGAAGCACCAAAGATGTTGATAAACTGGTCTCGGAGATCTGCGAAGTTGTGTGTATCGGTGAGGCGTAGGGTACGCATAGCGGCGACTCGTTTACGGACACGTCGGTCGTAGTTGAGGATGCGGTTGTGGTGGGAGGCGTGAATAGCACTGAAAAGTCCGAATATATGGAGATAGTATCTGTCAAGTTCTGCTCTGCGGTGGGGGAAGGCGTAAAGTGTTGCCGCCATGGTGCGCTGCCAAGCGATGATCCAGTCTCCAGCATTCTTGATGATCTTAGACGGTGTGGCGGTACGGTACGAGAGTTCAACGAGCCCGAACTTCTCGACATGCTTCTCGTCCTGCTCAAGCATGTACTGACCACTGAGGACGTGGTTGAGGTTGACGGGCTTACCAAGTAGTACATTCATCCACTCGGCATCAGGGAACTCGGATACTCTAACTGAGTTACGGAGGCTGGCTTTGGCGGACTTGAGGTCCTTCTCGTAGTTGCGAAGGAGCTTGAGCGTCTGCTGTAGTTCTGGTTGTAAAGTTGATTTGGCGATGGAGTTTGCAGTCGTCCAAGCAAAGAGTGTCGTGTCTTGCTTCTGCCTCTTGGCGAGTCGGTCATCCTCGTCAGAGGATCTGGAAGAGGAGTGGCTTCGGCTGTGAGACTTCAACGGCGAGTGGGACGTCGAGCGACGAGATCTGCATTTGCCCTTGGACTTGCTGAGCGTCTCAGGCCGACCTTGGTCCTCGAGTGGGGTGTTCACTCTTGATTGGGAACCCATCCTCAAATTGCTCGGTCGATTGTCGGCGTCGTACTTGGCAATCTCATCGACCTGCTGGCAATATGACTGGAAAGCCGTTTCGGCCGCTTCGTTCTCTGCGTCCTGGTCGGTTGTTCCCAATCGCAGGGCAGATGCCAGGGTGAGGAGCGTGGCCCCTTTCTGCACTTGTCCTCATCGGAATGTGTCGACGAGGTCTTCGCACGTCTTAGTGAGTTCGAGGTCTGCTTGTAGTCTCGCAGATGGTCCTCCCGAACCCAGGTTAGCCCCTCCGGTTGACTGGTGCTCTGGTCCCTGTGAGGACTGCTGAGTCGCGCTGCCAGAGGGGTCTCCCTCCCTGGACTGCTGAGTCGAGCTGTTAGCGGCAGGCTGTTCTGGCTGTTTTCCGTGCCACTGAGTCGCAATTCCAGTAGAGGACGACTCTCCCTGCTTCTTGGTCTTCGCTGCTGGGATCTGTCTCCCAGATCCCTGTGGCTTTGGTTTAGGAGGTGTGTCCGGTGCATCTGTGATGATCCGGTAGATGGTGTGAGGTCGCTGTAGAGGTCCATGATCGCCCTGACCTCTATTTTCGCGTCTATGCCCACTACTGTCATGCTCCGCCGCGCGCCCCATTTCTGCGGTGCCATCCAACCTACGCGACTCCTTCCAGCGGCGAGCTCGCTCCCCGGCGTGACTCTCCCGTCCAGCACCGGTATATAGGTGACCGCCGTGTCACGGCGGTCCCAGCGCACGAATAGCGGTCGAAGGCAGCTCGGTCGGCGTGGGTACTTTGGCGCGGCGTTTGGTAGAACTCCGCGTGGTGTGGCAGGCACGCGGCGGGCGGAAGAGGCGCGGTACTCGATAAGGACGACGGGATTTGGCTTCCGAGCGGCGGGACCGTGTGCCCGGTTGGGGCCGAGCCCGGCGAGGCCTGGTATATGAATAGCGGGTATGGCGATTGGACGAGAAGGAGCGCGGGTGCAGCGGCAAGAGGGTGCGACCGCGCGAGGAGTTCCAGTAGCGTAGTTGGCCGATTGTTGGACTGTTGAGTAGACGACCCTGTACTTAGTTTGAGCGCAGGTGTGGCGAAACTCAGGTTACGTTCCCCCTCGGTTCAGATTTCGTTCGCCAGTCTTCGCGTCCGTCGACAGAAGCTTTTGCGTTCAGAAGTCATCCGCACGCCGTCGCACCAGTAGCAGACCCGGCGTGATACGTTACCTCCGCTACGTTCCACAAGTCGTTGCGCTCGACCGCTACACCGCGCAGTTACCACTGCACACGTGTGGCTCGTCGCCCGGAGATTTGTTGAGTGGTTCTCGCTCTTTGCCTCTCTACCTCCAACTTCCCTCTCCACACTTCTATCCCTCTCTCTGGTTCCGCTGATCGGCGGCACTCTCGAGCTTCCTCGCACCCCTTTGTTCGTGGCCCGTCCTTTCCCCGCGCTACTCTCCGAGTTGCGCGCAGGTTCCCCGTGAGCATCACATCGCGAACACTGTTATAGCAAAAAACGCAAAAGACTGTAGGCAGCGCATGCTGCATCAGGAAAAACCCCCCCTAGCAATTACTATCAATTGCTTGTAAGTATTACTTATTACTTGTCAGGCACTGTACATGACTTGTAATTCTATGTATTTTGTAACCCTGGTAAAATCCTCTCAATTGTACAGGTCCACTTGTTTAATAGCACTACTTGCCAGGAATAGCAAGGAATTAGAAGGAACATTGCACAGACAACTGACAAGTTAAGTGGGATTCCAGGCAACAGCCCAGAGCTGCAGTAGCTAATCACTCTTTCCAGAGGCCGCTGAGCATACACATAGTGATAGTCATCATGAATAGCATTGCTTTAAGCTAAGAAGTATTACTGGATAAACCATAGGTAAAGCATTGATTAGCAGGCCTGTCAATGGGAACCGAGATAAAGCAATCCAGAAAATGATCTACAGTAAGTAGCACCTAACGAAACTGTATGGACAAATGATGAGGGTATCGTGGGTAAGTATAGTAACGCGAGATCATCAAGAGATCAACCTAACGCCGTGTTATACCAGCAACATTCAAGTAAGTCTTCTTAGGTCCAGCGCGAGTACTGCCACTACCGCTGATGTGGGAGCGTGAGAAGACAAGGCTACAAAACATAACAAATATGACATACGTGATGCACATAAACAAGCCATGCATGAGAGCATGGTATGCTTCTGTGTTGCCAGCTTTGATGTCAGCCAGCACACCAATGTTCTGCTGGTAAGCATCAAGATATTGATTGACTTCGAACTTGCCCGCATCATAGCGGGGATTCTTGTAGTTGTCAATGCAGGCGTATATCTGCAAGACAGGTCAGAGGAAACAACAAACGCTAAGCACCGAACTTACTGCAGTTGACACAAGCGCCAGCATGGCCACTGGAATCTCCTTCTCATCGGGGCTCTCGAGAAGGGAGGATGTGAAGTGGTCAGCGATACGGTACCCAAAACTGGTCCTCCAGCTGAAGAAAGCATCTGCAAGCATGTCTTCAAAGATAGGCAAGTTGAATGCCTCTTCGCCCATGACAGACTGTGCCTGGGATCCCAAGTTTCATCAGAGTGACAGAAAAACACAAAAACTAACGCACCTCGTAGTTGTGTGGAAAGATGTATGCAATCCTGTCAAGCAGCCACTTCACCTTCACTGCATCTCTGACAGTTAGGCTGTAGGCCGTCTTGACTTGGTGCTGGCACAGCTTTTTGACCTTGCCTCGGAGGATAAAAACACGGTGGGAGGGCTGAGAAGCGTCAAACAATGGACCAGGATCACAGATTGTGTAGTCGAACACTTACAATGAGACTGAGCTTCTTATGGTAAACCTCATCAGTTTCCTTGTTGCTTTTCAGCTTCACAAGAATGTCCTTGAATCCCAGGTCCTTCGCGTGCTTGACGAGAATAGGCCAGGTAAAGTTGGGATCCTCATCAGGGAAGGCATTGAGAATGCACGCATTGAGTTCGCATTCGCAAATAGCGCGCACTGCGATCCAGCAGACACGGGGAGGCAGTTCACCGAGATTTGGACGGCTGCTACTGTGCCAGACGATGTCAATGCGCAAGTCATCGTCCTCGCCATTCTCAGAGGCAAGGTCCGAATCATCCTTCAAATCAAACAAAGATTAGCAATTAGTCAAGGAACAGAACGTGAGCATACATCATGTTGACGGTGATGGCGCTTTGGCTGAGGGCGTGAAAGCTTCTCCTTGCTCTCGATCTCATCCTTGTGATCGTGACTATCATCGTCTACCCACTGAGGATCCTATTGAGGAGCAAACATCAGGATATGGATGGGTATAACGACTAACAAGACACATACCTCGTTTACTCGTTTTCGTCCACCTGGAGGGGTGCGGCCCGAGGAATTCTTGGTACCTGTAAAGTGCGAAAGGCATGTTGCGAACTGCCCGGGAAGGGAATGTGCCAACGTACCCTGTTGTCCAGTTGACCGACTGTTCTTCTTGCCACCCGTCGTGCCCTGCCCTCCTGCCCTCTTCGTCAAACCCTGACCCCGTTTCTCCCCATCCTGACCCTTTGCTCTGGCCCGTTCCTGCTCCTCCTCTGATTCCGACGATGATAACTCGATCACAGGCTGATCATACCTGCCTTGCCCCAGTGCCTTGTGACCACGCCCATTCTCTTCGCGAGCGCGATGCTTACGTTCTTGCTCCTTCCCCTTCTTGCGCGCGCGACGCTTGCGGTCTCATTCCTTTTCCTCCTCGCGAACACGACACATGCGTTCCTGTGCCTTCTCCTCGAGAGCTGGATGCCTGCGGTCACGTTCCTTCTCCTCCCGAGTGCGACGCACACGCTCTACACCCTTCTCCTCCCGAGCGCGATGAGTACGCTCCTTCTCCTCCTCCCGAGCACGGCGCTTCACATCCTCTTCCTTCTCCTCGCGAGTGCGCCGCTTGCGGTCCCGGTCTGCCAGACCCTCACAAGTTCGATGCTCACGCTCCTCCTTCTTCTTGAGAGCGTGACGTTTCTGCTCGTGATGATCCTCTTCAGCGCGTTTCTCGGTTACGTCCTCCTCCTCCTCCTCGTGAGTCCAGCGGTTGCCCTTCCTGAGGGTGGGCTCTGCGCCTTCAAGAGTCGGTCTCTGACTGTTGACGTCCAAGCAATGAGGATCGTCGTCGCTGCCTTGTTGTGTGTGCTTTCCTTTCTTCTTCGGAGGAGGACTCTGTCGGATACAAGTAAGCATGAATATCTATCTGATCAGGTAGAAGATGGGTGGACGCACCGGCGATGAATACCCTGTACCTCCCGGGGAGTGTTCGTAACTATGCTTTTGAGGGCCAGCATAGCTACAGGACTGAGATCTACGAGGGGATGGGACAGGAGCATCGCGCGAAAGGGAATGAAGGGGCGCGCATTTGGAATTGGAGCTAGGAGAGAGCCCGGGAGATAGCTCAGCCTGAGAGGAGCCTTCATGCTGAAAGATTTCTTGATCATCATGCAGATCCTCGTCGCCATCTTGCCAGAATGGTTGCTGAACATGAAGGAGACAGGGGAGGAGAACGAGGAGGCCATGGCGCGGCTGATGAGACATGGCGAGAGATGGGAAGAAGAGAAGGCAGGCACGCGCTCACCTCATTGTCGAACAGGGCAGTCAAGGCGCCCGGGTTCTTCTTCGCCAGCTCCTCCAACTTGTTGCTTGACTGGAACTCCTCGTCCTCTTCATCCTCCCCGTCACCATCTGACCTGGACCCGCTACTGCTGTTCTCGTGATCCACGATATCGTTGGCCCTACTTTGTCGTTTACCGCCCTCCCATGGGACCTTACCAACTACCTCGCGCTCCTGGGGGCTCACTGCTGTTCTGGACTCCGGCAAATTCTTGGCGACCGGCTTTCCTGACCCACGCAATGTGGGAGATTCATCATCGGAGGTGTGGGTGGACATGGAAGGCAGAGGGTATTGGGATGCCATGCTCGGTGGTGGTGCGGCAGGGGACGGTTTGGCTGGGACGAGGTTGAGACGGCTGCATGATAAAGAAGTAAGTTGATAATTATGTTTGATTTTTGCCTTCTATTTATGTCGCCCTTCCAGCTCTTTGTCATTGGGCTGGTCCTTCGAAGACTCGATGCCATACGCTTGGTGCCAGACTATGACCATGTAAGTCAGTTGTGTCCGGGTCCCTTCAGTGACTGACGACATACCTCCAGCCGCACTTTGCACAGACTTTCGCACTGCTAACAGGACCATATGTAAACATTCGGTCAAAGAGGAGTCAAACCCACTGCGTCAAGGCTGGAAGAAGCCATCGATGGGGCAGGGACTTATGTCTGGGCTCGCGTTGGCTAGGTGGTGGAAGATCTTCGTCTGAGAGGACGACGTTGCCACGGGCCATGGGAGGGTTAGGAAGGTGTGTAACTGTGAAGTGGGAGGTACGTTCAGAACTTCAGGTAAGTTAAGATGTTGAGAGGGGAGGATGGATGGAAAGAGGCACGGTTTGCCGTGACCTGGCGGTGTTTGGAAGTGGACTGACCTGGTGCAAATAGGTCTCCTTGAGCCGAAGCCCATGACATAGGTCTTTATTTCGTCCCACGGTGCATGCACGCTTGCTTCGTATCTTTACTCGTTGCTCTGTATCTACCATCATCTCCAGAATTCTACACTCATGACTTCCAAGTCCAAAAAGCGATCCTCCAAAAAGGCTCGCAAACGCAATCAACTGTGTCCCCACTGCAACAAAGCTTTCAGCACTCAAGGGTATTTCCATCACCTTCGTCAGACTCACAAACCAAA
Organism: Ganoderma boninense; assembly: GCA_002900995.3. Classification (NCBI taxonomy): domain Eukaryota; kingdom Fungi; phylum Basidiomycota; class Agaricomycetes; order Polyporales; family Polyporaceae; genus Ganoderma; species Ganoderma boninense. The sequence continues at coordinate 3,218,689 of CM035305.1, forward strand.
ATACATCCAAGTACGTGAAAGCAATCCGCGCTTTCACTGGGACAGTCCCTTCCGCCTAAGCACTCCTTCTCCCACTCCCTCTCCCTTCCAAACTGGGTCTCCCACCTCTTCGCCTGGTTCACGCGACAGCGAGGTCCATAACCAACCCGCCCAGCCTGAGCCCTTTGCGGGCGACTTTTTTGGTGAGTACAAGATGAGCAACTTCGACAACGACAACTACGATGGAGACAACTACGATGGGGGTGAGGAGGATGGGGAAGAACAGGATGCGGAGGATGAGCGACATGAGCTTGAAGAGGATGAGGAGGCTGATGCTGACCGGTATCAGGAGGAGGAAGGCTGGGAACTGGATCCGGACGACTTGTCTTCTGACATGGACACTGATCCTGACTCTGTGGGGGCCGATGGCCCCGATGTTCCCGACACACAAGCCTCCCAACTTCGCGCGCAAGAGCAGCTTCGTAGCAAGACACATGTCGAGCAGTTCCCGGGCTGGCATGCAGGTGCGCCTGCACGTCAACACTGGGAGTTATTGGACTACGAGAAACAGACCGCAAACGACAACAGTATCTACTTCCCCTTCCAGTCACGAATAGACTGGGAGATCGCGCGATGGGCAAATAAGGCTGAACATAGGTCCAGGTTTCATGCAGTTCAACCTGGCTTGAACCTAGATATTTACCTATAGGTTGTGATCTGTAGGTTACAGGTACTTGTGCTATGAATCAGCCACAAATCTGAATCAGGCATCTTGAAAAAAGTGACCTAGATCCGTAGGTTTGGGTATGGGTCACTTGTAGGTTGATTCACACTTCAACAAGCAAAAATAGTATAAATTGAAGGCTTTAGTTAATAAATTATCCTTGTATAGCTTAATACTGCATATATAAGCATATTTCTAGCATAAAAAAGACTACTAACACTCAATGATAGACCAAAATCTTTAACAGTAGCTGAGAAAATACTATATTTAGTATTCAAATCAAATCAATGATTTGACCTATAACTTATAGGTTTGCTACCTGTAGGTTGTAGGTGAAAAGTTGATTTGATTCATACAGATCCCAATCAAGCTTTTGAAAGTGGCCAAACCTGCAGGTACAGATCCCAATCAACCATAGGTTGACCTACATTCAGCCTTATCCAGGGCAAAACTCCGTGGTCCGACATCTACAGCTGTGACAGAGCTCCTGAAAATCAAAGATGTGAGTATTTGCTTTCATATCCCTCTGTGTATCATTTTTAATGTTCAAATAGCTTGCAAACCTTCTCGGACTGTCCTTTACGAACACGCGCGAGCTGAATATCATCATGGACGACAGCCTCTCATCTGGGCGCCCGCGCTTCATCCGATGCGAAGTCAAGGTCGCGGGCGAAGTATTCGAAGTCTTCTATTGCGATATCATACAATGTATCTGCACGTTGTATGGCGACCCCGAGTTTGCCGGAATTCTAGTGTTCTCGCCTGAACGTCACTACGCCGACCCTGACCACATCATGCACATGTACTTTGATATGCATACCGGGCGATGGTGGTGGGACACGCAGGTGTGTATCTTCTCCCTGTTCCTTACTTCTGCATGCTGACGCTTTTAGCGCAGGTCGAGCTCGAGAGGCGCAAACCTGGTGCAACAATTATTCCTATCATTATTTCCTCCGACAAGACTCAGTTGACCCTCTTCGGAAGCAAGATGGCCTACCCTACCCTGTCTATATGACGATCGGCAATCTTCTGAAGGATGTTCGCCGCAAGCTCTCTCGCCATGGACAGATTCTGCTGATGTACCTGCCCACATCAAAGCTCAAGCACATCACGAACAAGGCTGCGCGCCGACGTGTCTCTGCAAATCTCTTCCACACATGTCTCTCCACCATCGTTAAACCACTTGCCAAGGCCAGCGTATACGGTATCAAGGTTACAAGTGGCAACAGTGTTGTCCATCACGGCCATCCAATCTTCACGATGTACATAGGTGACTACCTGGAGCAACTCCTTGTCACTTGCTGCAAGACCGGGACTTGCCCCAAGTGCAACATCTCTCCGGATGAGCTCAGCGACAACACACAGGCTGATCGCACACTCCGTGACCTTCCACGAGTGTTGACTGCCCTAACCGAGGCTAGTAGCACACCCGCTGTGTTCACACGGGCCTGTCAAGAGGCCGGAATCAAGCCTGTTCCTCGCCCCTTCTGGCAGGGTCTTCCATTCGTCAACATCTTTTGATCTATCACCCCCGACATACTCCATCAGCTCCATCAAGGAGTGATCAAGCACGTTCTGAGTTGGCTGAAGGCAGCCTTCGGCGCTGAAGAGCTTGATGCACGGTGTCGCCGGCTTCCCCCCAACCATCAACTCCGGCTCTTCTTGAAGGGAATCACTTCCCTTCAACGTGTTACCGGGAAGGAACATGCTCACATATGCCATTTCCTGCTCAGCCTTGTCGTCGGCCTTCCCCTCCACGGTGGTTTCTCCCCTGCCCATCTTGTCCGTGCTGTGCACTCCATCCTCGATTTTCTATATATTGCACAATTCCCCGCTCACACATCTGAGACCTTAGTCCAACTTCGAACTACGCTGGAGACTTTTCACGCAAATAAGGCCATTTTCGTCGATCTGGGTTTCCGTGAACACTTCCACTTTCCGAAACTTCACTCCCTTGACCACTACATCACTTTGATCAAGCTCTTCAGAACCACAGACAACTATGACACACAGCACACAGAGCGACTCCACATCGACTTCACGAAGGACGCCTATCGAGCATCTAACCGGAAAGACGAATACCTGCAAATGACCGTGTGGCTAGAGTGCCGTGAGAAGGTTCTATGCCATGATGTGTACATCCAATGGTGCCTGAGTTGGTTTATCACCGGAGGGTCAGACAGCTCAGATCTCCCCTCAAGCACTGCGGCATCGCCCCCCCACAATCATGGTCGCATCCCCCCAGGCCTCCGACCGCCTCCTCCCCTCTCGCTCCTAATCCTGCTGTTCCAGCAACCGGACCTACACTCACCCGAATGAAGCTCGCAAAATGGCCTACCGTGAAGGTGCTGACGTTTCCGGCTGCTGTCCAGGCCTACGGTGCGACCTTTTTCCGCGACGCCCTTGCACGTTTCATTGTCAAATATCGCAACCCATATCTTCTTCCCCATCAACTCGAATGTGAAGCCTGTGATTTTGTTTTTCATTTCAGCTGTGTTCCTGTATTCCATCGCATCGAGTTCATGCTTGAAGATGTGCAGCATCTTGGCATTATGCAATCAATGCATGATGTTGTCCACGCACAGCCAGGGCGGAAGGACCGTCTGGGAAGACCAGTTCCTCCGCGGTTTGACACCGTGGTGGTGAACGAAGGAACAGGAGGTGCAATGGGTGTGCAAGGTGCGGAATCCAGGCTCCTCAGTCGTGTGATGCAGTACTTAATTTTCTCGTGCTTATCTAGGTTACCGCGTTGGCCGTGTTCGTCTTATCTTCAAGCTGCCTTCAAGTGCCCATGAGAACCACATGCCGAGTGTTGTCCTTCCTGGGCATCTCGCATATGTTGAATGGTACACAGTGTTTACGCAGCCGGACCCTGTCCACAAGATGTATAAGGTTTCTCGCTGTCTCAACGCTCAAGGTGAGTGGCTTGCGGAGGTTATTGAGGTTCGGAACATTCGTCGTAGTTGTCACTTGCTTCTTGTGTTTGGAAATATTGCTGCTCGAGACTTGACTAGTAGTAGTGTACTTGATAGCTGTAAAGATTACTGGGTGAACCCTTTTAGTGACCAGCATATATACATGATGCTATTCTAATCAATATAAAATGCTGTCTATGACTGCTCAATACTTCTTGTTTGATCCATTTCTTGTTAGAGTCCTCCAATAAACTGGAATCTAGTGTAGAATGTAGTAATGGATTCAGATTACTGCCATTACTTGTATTATATAGTCAAAAACAAACAGTTGCATCTATTGTTAGTAATTGCTAGGGGGGGTTTTTCCTGATGTGGTGAGCAGGAGCGTAAGCAATGAGACTGCGACGCATCTCACCTGTGGGCAGCGCGTGGGGGTGAGGGGAGAGTGCGTCTCCATTCTCAACCCGCTGCCCACATATGCTCGTGCATTCAGGGGTTCCCGGTTCGCTGAGTAGTGAGGAGTCCGCGCTCGGAGCGGGGCGTCCTGGAGCGAGGAGGGCGGCGCGGCTGCGTATGCTCGGCACTGAGAGCGCGCGTTGGTCAGTCTCTGCACGCGCTGAGAGATTCGACTCCCGAAAACTTTCATTTTAGGTCGATTAAATGCTCAACGTGCGAGGAGAAAAAACAAAAGTATCTGACGAGAGTGGGATTCGAACCCACGCCCTTTCGGACCAGATCCTTAGTCTGGCGCCTTAGACCGCTCGGCCATCTCGCCTTGTGACCGAGGTCGTACAGTACATCTAAATCATCATGGGCCATCGGGAGAACGGCGGTGGACGCGACGCGAAGCCGTCGCTGTCTGCTCCATTCCTTGTCTTCGTGCTGCACGGCAGACATCGTCGTCGCTCAACTCCTCCTTCCATCCCTCTGATGAGCAACTCCAACCAATACGGTGACCTCGCAACCCAACTTCTCACCGAGTCCCGCCGGTCCACAGCCACAAATACTCTACTCAAATACAACGATGTCCTCGTTCGCTCCATCATCCGCGAGCAGCGCGATCTCGAAGCCGCCATCGAGTCTGCCCTTACGCGCTCCGCCGCCCTCGATCCGGATGACCCGGATGCAGACCCGGATGCGACGTTAGGTGACGGGCCCCGCAACGAGAAGGGCGAGCACGCACACATGCCCACCGTCCTGCTCTACCAAACCGCGATCCTGCGTAACAAGCGCTGCCTCCTCGCGTACCACCACCACAGGATCGAGTTCCTAAAGGACCTTTACTGGTCCGTCGGCGGTGCGCTCCCCCTTCTTCTCTCCCTGCCCCCCGCTCAGCCCGGCGCGGACGTGAATGTGGGGCCGCAGGGTGGGACCGCGTCGTCTGCACCTCAGGACATCCGCTCGAAGCTGTCTCCACACGAGGTCGACTTCCTACGCTCATACGCCGCATCGCTTCTTACGCTGCGGACGGAGGCGTTCTCCTCCGCTTCGGCCCCAGGAACTGGGCATCGATTGACGGAGGACGTGGACCTACTCGCACCGATCTCCCATCCGCCGAAAGATTTACAGGTGCATGTTCGCGTCATTAGGGACTGTGGGATCGTCCATACAGAGCTCGGGGCGATTGATTTCAAGCGAGGACATCGCTTTTTGGTACGGCGGTCCGATATAGAGCACCTCATTGTCCAGGGATATTTGGAAGAATCTTGACTTTAAAATGGACTTGAGCAGAGAAAGGTGTACTGTCTACTATTTTCACTTTGTTATCTTCTGACGTCAAGAGTTTGTACCAATTTGCACGTATATCATCGCATTAACAGGTTCATCTGACCAGGGGCACACCGGGCCCAACCATCTATAACATTGGGTATGACATGCACAACCAACAGATAGTCCGACTGAACTATCTACGTAGGTAAAGGACAATCGTGCGCGGAAACGGACAAATGCACATCTTCGTGCGGGTATGGGGGAGGGGGAAACCGACAAATCGAAAACAAATGTGTGGGGTAATAAACGCTAGCTGTCACCACGCAAGGGGAGAATGTAGGTATCAGCCAATGAGCGAAACCATGCACCAGACTGCACTGCAATCAACTACTTGAAATCATTTAAAGCTCGTCGCACCAAGGAAGCTCCGTCTCTGTGGTGGCAGGGGCCTGGCTGCTGGCGGTAGGGATCGAGAGACCAGACGGAGGGACTGGGGCAAGAGCCGAGTTCGCGACGCAAATGACCTGTCCGAGAAAGAAAACGCCACGAGATAAAGGTCAGATAAAATGTTACGTAGATCGGTGCACGATCGGACGCCAACGTATCAACGAACCTCGCCAATGTACATGTTGTCGCAAGCAGAGTTGAGCTGGGGGTTGTTGTTGTAAAGAATGGTGGCATTGAGACCATAGGTGTTGTAGAGATCGTCGCATGTGTCGTTGGCCTCGACAACATGGGTGTTCGTGCAGTCCTCGTCCTGCGTGCCCAGACAGAGATTCTGGCCAACCTCAAGGTTGTCGCATAGGTCGTCAACACTAGGGTTCACAGCAGCGAGCTGGTAGCTAGATGACGATCAAGGTGACGATGTCAATATTGACGGAAGGCGGGAATGAAATCATGACGCACGTCGAGACATTGTTGGCAGCAGAGATGGTATCGCACCAGTCCCCCTCCTTGACGGTGTACGTACGAGTGCACGACGCCGCGAAAGCAGCTAAGACGGGCGGGGTGAGTCAGTTCCCTAACACTGGAAAATGGGGCAAAGGTGAGGGGAAAGCGGAAATACGCACTGGCAAGGAAGGGAGCAGCAACGAGCGCAGCGACGACAGAGCGGGAGAACATGGCTTTAGAAAGCGAAGTAACGAGTGTGGTTGCTCGGAATGCAGTAAGGACGGACTGGGCCGCTGGTGTCGTCGAGGACGTCGAAGGGACTGCTGTGTCACAGTGTGTGGTGGGAGGAAGATGAGCGAGAAAGCTCCCGAAGAGCGTCCACATTTGAGACGGGCGCCTCCAAGGTACGGCTTGGCACTGGCACCAGCCTGCAGGCTGCAGGCAACGATCCAAGTCGGTCTCGGCATGGCTTGGTTGCAACCCACCGACATCGCCTTGGCGACGCTAGATGCGCACGCATGGGCCCGCTAACGGCGGGAAGGAGCGGATCCTGCCGCCTGTGCACTCTGCAGATGCGCGGACCAGCGGTCGGCGTCCGCTGCTGTGAGCCATGCCAAGTCTGCTGAAAATTTTGTTCCAAGCATCGTGGTGTCTCGTCTGAATGAACGTTCAAACCTCCTGGGCGATGCTGCAGACGGGTGATGCAGAGGAGATAGATTCGAAAGATGACCACCTTCCGCTGGGTTCCGCTGTCCAAGGCCGTTATGCATATGAACGCATAACCACCCCCGTCTCAACGGCAACCCATTATCCAGCCAATCAGACTGCAACGATCCACATGACGCCATGGTGCCTGACACAAGATCTGATCTGCCAGACTCCTCAACGCTGAACGGCTTGTGCCCTCCTGGAGAAGTCAACCTCAAGGCCGTCCAAAACAAATATAGTCGAATCTTCAAGAATAAAGCACGTAGAAAGCCTCAAGCTAGTGAACAAGTCTTGTAATGTTGAAACTCTGCTTCCGGACCATTCTCGTTGTCGGCGCTGCATTGGAGACGCCCGGAATCCGAATCCGCGGGGTTTCACGTCATAGCCGCGCAGTTCTCAACTTACTCAACGCCAACCCTTTCGCGTGAGGCACATCAACGAGCCAGCCTTCCAAGTGCCATGTCATTTCTGTATGAGAGCCTTCCAGCATACCGAATCACCCTGAAACGATGCTTCTCGTCGTCAGCTTTTGTGAGGCATGAAAATCCGTTGGTGCGTGCCCTTGTCTCCTCCGCCTGCTACGCTCTGACCTGCGTAGGGCATTCCAAGACGACCTGGGCCGCCGCCGCAGATGCCGCGTAGGGGCGGCCCAGTTCAGAAGCGGTCATTACCCCATGTCAAGAAGGTTCTCGCCGTAGCCAGTGGCAAGGGAGGTGTTGGCAAGAGTACCGTTGCTGGTGAGCACGCACCATGTTTTTGACGCGCAAGCGTGAGCTTACCATCTGTGGTGACGTCCAGTCAACCTTGCCTTCTCGCTTGCCTTGAATTCGGAACACGCACCACGACCAAGGCCGCGCGTCGGCGTACTCGACTTGGATATCTTCGGGCCGTCCATACCAAAACTCATGGCCCTTGAGAAGGCGGATGAGCCTGGGCTTACCAAAGGTCGGCACTCCATTATTCCGCAGGATTACTTCCCAACTTACGAAGTTGTCAGCTGGGGCCATCATGCCGATTGTAAACCACGGTCTTCCGTGCATGTCCATGGGATTCCTGTTGCCCAAGGCACCAGGAACAGATTCATCAGCAGACACCGCTGTGGTATGGCGGGGGCTCATGGTGCAGAAGGCCGTCCAGCAGCTTCTATTTGACGTAGATTGGCGCGACCCAGTAAGCGGGGCTGAGCTCGACGCCCTCGTCATAGACATGCCCCCGGGAACTGGTGATGTTCCACTAACATTGGGCCAGCTTGTCAATGTTGATGGTGAGCCTTTAGTTGACGGTTCGATCCGGCGATCACAATGCGAGCATAATACTAACTTTGCTTAGGTGCTGTGATCGTATCGACACCCCAGGATGTCGCTTTGACAGACGTCCGAAAAGGTGTATCTATGTTCCAGAAAATATCTGTACCGGTACGTGGCTGGGATCTTTGTGTGGAGTGAACTTAACATGTTTCAGATTATCGGTCTACTGTTGAACGAATCACACTTCATCTGTTCTGCATGTTCAACATTGCACGAGCTCTTTGGATCCCCTGCGTCGTTCCGGGCTACGGCTCACCGTTACGGTGTGGACGTACTTGGCGAGCTTCCTCTCGTCCCCGGGGTCAGTCGGGGCGGAGATCATGGGATTCCATATGCGCTATACAGCCCAGAAAACAACAATGGGGTCGCAGATCTTGGAGGCAAGGAGTGGAAAGAAACGATGGCAGATGTCGCATCGACAGTTTGGAAATTCTTGTCGAAATGAGCCTCTATAGTATGTTCTGTTACACATGGGAACACGCAGTTTCAAGTGCAATAGTTGCGGACTTACAAAGACCATAGCGAATCAAGGTGACATTTAGTTGGCATGATAACAAGGCGAGATGGCCGAGCGGTCTAAGGCGCCAGACTAAGGATCTGGTCCGAAAGGGCGTGGGTTCGAATCCCACTCTCGTCAGATACTTTTGTTTTTGTATCAGACGTTGAAGCGGCACTAAGTACGCCGAGAAATGCTCCGCAATTGCCACTATTAAGTAGCATTACTATTCCTGTACCGGTTTTGCAAAACCCACCACCAATTGGGCCGTTTCTCGCGCGTTATTGCCCAGAATCGGGCGCTTTTAGGCTCATTCGATAGGTGCTTGTGAGGTCGTTCCTAGCCCCAGCTATCCAAAAAATTCAATGGCGGGAGGGGGGATCCACGAAGTGTGCCTGGATTTTGCGTACAGCAGACCAGCTTTGCAAAATTCGTCACGCCGGGGTCACATCGGCACAATTGATGGCTGCCCTGCTGTTGCCCTCGAGCCTCAGCCGGATCAGCTAAGCGCCAGTCAGCGGAGATTAAAACCATCACTGTAAAGTCACGCTCGAGGGTGGCTGGTTTTGCACAACTGCAACCTCTACCCTCCCATCCACCATGCGAAAAATCGGGCTGACTCCATAGCCAGTAAAGCGAGTTAAACTCACTTTCAGAAAAAATTGTGAGCGTCCGTGCCCTCGTTCTATGTAGATCTCAATTAGCGCCGGCTGGTCGAGAGGTGTAACTAGATATTTTACGCTCTCCGAACACCTCACTCCACTCGAATATTTTAAAACGTACATCAACATGTTTTAAGGATTGGTAGGTATCAGACATTGAAGCCACAATATTAAAACTGGAGGGGAAGAGCGAGAACTGGGGGTTTTGCAAAATCTGAGGATTTTGCAAAACCGGTACAGGAATAGTACGAGATTTTGAGCAAGACAGCCGCCATCCATGCAACTTTCCCCACGATCGGACGTTAGTTCGAGTCCCAGTCTGTCCGTTCTTGTTCTTTAGGTCTTCACGAAGGCCATCCCACACTGCACATTTGGACCTCAACAATGCGTAGCAGCCCTGCCATTAAACTTGCGACGCATATCATGTATTATATAGTAAAGTCCATCAACTATCGCTCGAAGGGGCGTTTGTGAACGAGATCTCCGCGTCGTCATCCACGACGAAACTCCCGAACTCGTACTCGTCCTCTTCGTCTGGAATATGTGGAGAACTTGACACGCTCTGGCGATACCTCGGAGGACCACCATGGCCAGTTCTGAACGACACCGGGCCTCGCCTGACAGGCCTGTTCGCAAAGACGGGTCCATCGCCCCCTGGGGCCTGGGTCATAAGGCTCCGACGGTAGACAGCGCTCTGGTCGTATGTCGGGGACATCTGCGTCTCCGCAGGCTCCTCGAGGAATAAACGGTCGTCGCTGTCGGGGACGATGGAGTCGACGTCCGGCTCGGAGGAGCCCACACTCATTTCGTCCCCTGAGTGCGTCGCCTCGACATCGATCCAGGGGTTGTGGTATTGAGCTTCTGCGGTGTCTACGAACTTGAGCTTTTTCCTTTTGGGCGGTCGGACGGGGGCTAGAGACGGTGACTTGGGTCGGTCGCGTTTCAACCGTCGTGAAGAAACGGAAGGAGCCGACGGAGAAGAGTCAGGGTCAAGAACGTCCGTTGCAGGTCGCTTGCGAGTCGGCTTGCCGATAGCGCGGATGGCAAATGTCGGGTCAGGCCCCATGTCGTCAGAATAGGATGAGGAAGTGTGGACTACTTTCAAGGGGATTGCCGGCGGGCCCATGTCCGACTTATGGGAGGATCCCGACTTCTTTGGTGAGTGACGAGGGGGTGAGACTGGAGATGGGTCATCAACAAATTCAGGTTCGTCATCCGAAGATAACTTGGATGTTCTAAGGACGGGAGACGAATCAAGGAACAGAGGTTCATCGGAAAGGCAAGGCATAGAAGACTTCGGTCGCGATGGCCCGGGTGCGCTGAGAAGAGGAAGGTCTGGCTCTTCATCATCTTCGATCAACCATGCCATGCTATTCTCCGCAGGAGGTGATTGCAGAGCTGATACGCTAGGGGTTGGTGGTGAGCTTAGACCTTCTTGTGGCTTCGACGCCCCCCGATGGCCACCCTCGTCATCACCATCGAATTTCGGCAAAGTTGACTTCAGAGGACGTTCTGGGGAAGAAGAATCAAGGACCCTACGTCGTATGAGCGGCCGGTCTGGAGAAGAGGAATCAAGCATAGCGGCGGCAGAACGGGTAGGTGGAGAACCGGGGGTGCTAGTGATGTCTATCACGGAGTGATTTAAGGGTATGTCGGGAGAGCTTGATCGTTGGAGAGCCGATCTTGCGGAACGGAATGCTGCTGGCAAAGTGGGCGACCTAGAAACCGGCTTATGTCCGCTAGAACGTGGCTTGGGGGGAGAAAGCGGCCCTCGTTCGATCGCCTCGTCCTCCGTATCGTCGGTTAGTCTAAGGTCCGCCTCGACTAGGCTTGCCTGCATCTTGCCCTTCTTTGGGGCAGAGTTTTTCTTCCTGAGACCAGCGATAGTGGCGCTCCGGGCGAGAGCCTTCTTCCCACCACGCGCCTTCCCTTTACTCTTTGCGGACTCCGCTTCCGAGGTCGATTTCGTTCTCCTTGGTGCGAAGACACCAGCCTCGATGTCTGCATCGTCCGAGTCATCCTCATCCGCATGCTCCCAGTCCATGGATGTCAGCCTCGTTGCCGTCTTCTTACGTGTGGCACCGCCCTTCACCAATAGCTCGCTCACGCTCACGAAGCCTGTCGCCGCGGTATCTGGCATCCTGCGCCTTGGGTCGTCGTCCCGTTTCTGCTTCTTCGCTTTCGAGGAGTCGCCCGTCGCGTGGGAGCCCTTCCGTGATGTGCGTTCCTCCCGGACATAGGGCTCAATCTCCATCTCCATCTCGACGCATTCGGGCTCGATATCCGGAGGGAGAAGGCGGTCGACGTCGCCGTAAACCTCGAGATCCGAAGCACGCACGATGAAGTGTTGCACCTCGGCGTAACTAGACTGTGCTTTCTGCCAATTGTGCTCTTCTCGACCCTTCGCGAGTAGCACGTGGACGGTGCCAGAAGCTTTGCGACCTGTTCGTCCGATGCGTTGCAACTATGCAAAGACGGTTGAGTTCTCACACTTGACACGTTGCGGAGGCAGGCTTACCATGCGAATTGGTGTTTTCTGAGCGTCATAACACACGATGACGTCGACCTCGCCAATGTCGAGACCTTCTTCACCGATTGAAGTGGAGACGAGGACGTTGTACTTCCCGGCCTTGAATTGCTCGATGACCTATAATAATGCCATAAATCAACAACTGAAGTCCGAGGTAACACATAATGCAAACCTCAAGTTGCTCCTTCTGGGCGTACCCCTTCTTGCCTTGCTTATCCGTACCTTGTCCGATGAAGGCCTTCGCTCGAATGATTGGAGATTCCTTATTGAGGAGCTCAACGACCTCCTCCACACATTGGCGGAAGGAGACAAACACCATAGCGCGAGATTCGCTGGGTTGTGCATCGTTCTCCTCTGCGCCGTCAGGCAACCGCTGAGCGAAGTGGTCAATTAAGAGTGTCCGAAGAACGTCCATCTTCGGGTGCATGGCAAATCCACGCTCCGCCTGCTCCTCGAACTTGTTCATCAGACTCTTAAAACCATCTGATTTGCGGAGATTCCTCTTTGCGTTGCTATCATCCTGCGCATCAACGATCTCTTTGAGAAACCCGTAGCACATGGTGATGCTCATTTCCATCTGCAAGGGAATTAGCCATCGATGGACAGGAGAGAAAGCATGGCCTGGTACCAAGTAGCCCATTGCTCGTGCCAATGGTCCAAGTTGAGCAGCAGCACTGACGGCATATTGAGGAGCACGCGCTTTCGACATCTCTCCGAGCGTCGCCTGGCAGCGATATGGGTGAAGCATTGTGGGTAGCGTGTTTCCGTTCTTCAGGAAGCCAGCACCTTGAACCTTCTTGATGATGGGCTGCAGAATAAATCGCATGGGAAGGCCAACATCTGACTTGCGACAAACATACCACCATTACGGCCGACAAGGCATCTCGGAGCACAATGATGTCTTCAGTCATCTCGACAAAATGTTCCTGCTCATGCTTAGTGTGAAGGTACTTCTTGAGGTCGGGGTCCGTCTCGCTGCGAATTTCAATATGGCTGACATGTAGCGCGTCCACGATCTCTTGAACGGCCTCGGGTTTGCCACCCGGGGTAGCTGTCAGGGCGAGAATGCGGTGGTGGGGATTGTGCTGCATCATGTATCGGACAACTTGCGCATAAGCGTAGTCGCCTGTACCCCTATGCGCCTCATCTGGCACATCAGTGTCAGTGTACCAAAAAGGCATCGTGACTTCGGGACGTTTGCGATGCGCACCGATGACAATTAACACCAAGTCGAGTGGATCAACGTGACCTTGGATGAGGTCGTTCAGCAATGTCTGTGGGGTGGCATAAAAAACGCGCTTCGTTCTCCACTAATATTATGGGTTGAGTGTATGCACTGAAGACGGCAAATAAACCGCCATACCGCATTAATACGTTTGTCCTTGGCGACATTTCCGGTTAACTCGGCAGCAGCGGAACCTGGTATGCCGCAGGTCTTATGACAAGCGTCGATTTGCTGAGCTACAAGGGGCTTCGTGGGTGCCACGAACACAACCCTTCCTTCAGGAAACCAGTTGTAAACTACGGAACATAAGCAAAGAGGTATCTTGAAGAATTTTCATAAGTAGACACATACAGTTGAGCATAACCACTCCTGCGATGAAAGTCTTCCCTAGCCCAGTTGGAAGTGCGACCAATGTGTTCTCAAGGAGGCATTTCTTCACGATATTATATTGGTAGTCGCGCTTCGGCTTATTAAGAGGGTATATCCAGGTCTTCGCCGCCAATCTGTCCGGGCAAAGCTTCATTGGTGGTATCTATCCCAAATGCTTAACGAGTGTGTTGAATAGTGCTGTGCCTTGACGTACCGGGCTACATCGGGTCGCATGGCAGACATAAGTCGAGGCCACTACCAAATCACTGGTGCAAACTCACCCCACGGGGATTTCTGGAGCAGGAAACTGTTCGAACTCAAGCGGTTCGTCGTCGTCGTCGTTATCCGATGTTCGACCCTTCCCCTTCTCCTTCTCAGGGTTGGGCTTCGGTTTCCGCCAACCCGTCTTAGCATAAGCAGTCCGGTCCCATTGCTTTGACCTCTTGGCCAGTCCCGGAAGCGGCATCTGGCGCAGAGTAGACCGTGTCCTCTGGAAAGGTCGTGTGGTTGACGCAGTCTTGGGGGGCTCCACATCGCGCACAATTTCACCATACAAGTTTCGTTGCATGAGGTGGGAGCGTCGGTCGGGGAGATTGCTTGGTCCGGAAAGCCCCAGAATGGAATCACCAGAGGCGCTCCATGTTCGAGAGGCACCCCTGCCCTCAGCAACTGCGTCGAGTGTGGCGCAATCGGCGTCGTTTAAAGTGATGGGATCGTCGTCAAAGTAGTGATCGCTAGAGTCGTCGCCTTCAGGGATAGGTTCCCTGCGTGGCATGAATGACCGGGGTCGAGGGGGGAGTTGGATAGAACTCATGGCTTGACACTGGGGCTTCGACATGGTAGCAGGTTTGAAGACAGGCTTGGACCCGGAGGGCTGAGGTTCATGTGTTGTTGCTGCAGCTGAAGCGGCAACATGAGCGGCCTCGATGGCATTTACCTCGTTGAGGAATGATGAGTCAAAGTCATCGCCAAAGTATTCGTCGGAGTCCATCGTGGAGTGGAAGGAAGGAAGAGGGGTGGCGAGGAAGAGGCACAGGGAGAGGAGGGAGAGCAAGTTGTGGCTGAAGCTGAATGGACGCGACGCGCTCAGACCGCGTCTGAGTCACGTGGGGAGCCAGCGTCGCCGTCTCCCTGCGCCACCCGTTCAAGGTCAAGCTTGTGCCTCTCTTTCACCTCGCCGTTCTCAGACTTCTCATTTCACCTGCTTTCGCACTTATTCCCGTACAAAAGCGCGCAATGTCCGCAGAATCTGTGGCACGCTGGAATGCCATTCCCCTCAACCGCCCAGACCCAGACGAGACCGCCTACGCATCGTTGAAGGTATTCGTTGTGCATTCTTCGCACCCGGAATACCCCCTGCATACTTCTTTTCCTTCCCTACCTTCCTCAGCGACCCCGGGACGAAGGCGATGGGGACCACGACAGCGAAGACAATGTCTCTCTTGTCTCCCGCACCCCTTCTCCGCCTCCCCCAGATGCGATGGATGTCGACAAGTATGACGAATACTACGCTAGCAAGCCGTCACGCGAAGTTATCACTGTGGAGACGAAAATAAAGAGCTCAAACGTTGGTTTTTCCATGCTCGCGAGGATGGGATGGGTGGAAGGCACTCCCCTCGGTGTTTCGGGTGATGGTACGTTTCGTTAGCTTGTGTTTGTCCGGTAATCTCAGGACCATCCATCAGGGCGCGTGGATCCGGTGCCGTTCTACGTGAAGAATGACCTGACAGGTCTCGGGAAGGCCAGTCAGGATGTCCGAATGAGTATGTGCTTGTTGTCCTGGTCTTGAGACCCACTTCACGAGCTAATCCCTCGTAGTCGAATCCACTGTCTCCCAGCGCCGAGGATTGGATTCAGAACGGCAAACAAAAGAGACAGAGGAGCAGCGGAAGCATCGTGAGGTGCGTCTACGTGTCATCGTAAATTCCTCAGCTGTTGTTCACAGACACGCTTGCAGGATGCGGTTGCCCGCCGTGCCGCGGTCCAGTCAGAGATCACCACCGTCCTCCGTCCGTTCTACTGCGAGGTGTGCGAGAAGCAGTTTCAAAACGTCGCACAATACGACGAACATACCAACTCGTACGCACACCACCACAAGGTCCGGTTTCGGGACATGCAACTGGCCCAACGCGCCAGCCGCAACACGGAAGAGGAGATCAGCAAGCGAAAAGAGAAGGAGAGGAAGCGTGAAGAGAAGGAGCTTCGCAAGATCGCGAAGGCGGCCGGGGTGAAGATGGTGAAGCCTCCCGTCGCTGTTGCCGCAGCAGGCGAGGCCTCCTCTATGCCTAGTGCAGGTCCTGCTGGTGGTAGCGGTTTCAAGAAGAGCAGCTGGGCAACAGTCGCGGCGTCTGCTGCAGACACATCGCTGACTTCCCCCGGACCTCCCAAACGATCGGGATGGGCCTCTGTGGGTGAAGTACAGGCGGCTTCCAACTCCGTCGGTGGTGGTTGGGCCCCAGCGTCTGCTTCTGCCAGCTTGGAAGCCGCGCACGCACCCACACCCCCCTCTGTATCAGCTCCAGCCCCACGCGTAGACTACACGAGTGCCCCAGCCTTCAGAACTGGTGGATGGACATCTCTGGAAACAAGCGGTGGTGCGCCGGCCCCTCCGGTCCCGGCCTACAGTGGTCCTCCAGCACCCTCGTCTTACGGCGTTCCGCCGCCGCCGCCACCTACAGGAGTCGTGGCCCCATTACCGCCGCCATCCAGTGGGTCTCGTCAAGAATGGGTAGGCGTTCCCGTACCCTCTCGTGGAGGTGGGTGGAATAGGGTATCTGCTGCGGGCGGCCCAACTCCAGCTCGACCTTCTGCATCATTACCACCGCCAGCTCCACCTTCCGCCTCATCAACAGCCCCCCCGCCAGCAACCCCTGCGGAGCCAGCTCGGCCAGAGGCCTCGCGTTCTGGATGGCAGAAGTTCCGAGCAGGGGCACCTGGGCGTCGTCGATGACTTGAATAGTCGACTGTTCATAACCTGCTTGTGTACTCGAACCTTATTTACCGATGCATTGGTTATATTCGAGTGGAGATCCAAAGCTTTGGAACATGAACGTACGGTACTAACAAGCTACATGATTGGATTCTGTAATTTTACGAAAGACAACGGCAAGAGTATAAGTTGAAGATAACAAAGAGGATGACGACAGCTGCACACCCAGTCAACAAGGCCATCTCGAGCAGAAGACGTTGGCGAGCGCGGCAACGAGGAAGACATTATGACGACGACACGCATATCGATATTTGTCCAGAGAAAGAGGGAGAATGGCGCAGATACAGCTCACTCTGAATCGCTGGCAGAGCTCTCGTCTGAGCTAGACTCCGCCGACGAGTGCTCACTCATCTCCGCCGCTGCCCCGCCGTTCGTAGCACCACCCGACGCACGACCACCTTGCTCGAACGACTTCAGCTTCTCCTCCAGTGCACGAATCTTCTTCGTTTCGACATCCTCGTCCATGCTCTTCCGCTTGAGGCCACCCGTACCAGTACCCTTGCCAGTTCGTGGGCGCTTGACAGGAGGCTTCATGGGTCGAATGACGAAGTTGTATAGCTTCGTCAACACGGCTGCAGGCAGCTGGTCGATCTCAAGCTCGATCTCCTCAGTGCTCTGTATTCAAGTCAGCGCGAGTCGCCACAAAGAGCGAGGAAGGCTACGTACGTCGCGAATCTCGGGCACGCCATCATGAATGATCTGGATCACCTTCTCGAGCTTGGCGCCGTCGAGCTTGCTAATTGTGTCGCTCAGATCCTTCTTCTGCTCGAAAGTAAGAACGTCATCGTCTGTAACAGGTTTCTTCCCCTTCTTCCCCTTCGGCGCAGGTAGGGCCTTCGACTGCTTGGGAGCGGCCTTAGACGTCGACGCCACAGGAGGGGCTGGCTTCTCTCGCTTCTCCTTCTCCTTCTTCGTCTTCTCCTTGCCATTCCGTTTGAGCGCGGCAAGATTATTCTTCATGGTCGCAATTTGACTCTCCATATCTGCTATCATGCCCTCCATGCCTGTGCGACCTGTGGATTCAGCGTCAGAACAGACCAGGATGAGACTGGGACACGTACGAGCACGTTCATCGTCCGAGTCATCCTCGTCCTCATCGTCCTCGTCGTCGCTGGCATCATGCGACCGAGGAACGGGCAGATTCTTCCATTTCTCGTCAAAAAGGTTTTGAAGAGCCTTGCCGGCCTCATGGACCGGGTTGGAAGGAGGATTGAACGTCATGCAGTTCTTGATCATGAGCTTGAAGTCGTCCCGAAACTTTTCTGCCGTGAGATATTCACCCGCATCCAGCTTCTTCTTCATCGTCGAGAGGTCCATAGGCTTCTTGATAACCTTCGGATACTCCGGAATGCCCATTTTGACGGGGTCTGAACGGAAACCCGTGAGTACCGTACAACACTGAGCATTACAGGAAAAGCCACTAACCGACAGGCTCGTAGAAAGCGTGAGCGACTTGGTAATGTTGCTTCTGGTGCAAGTCCTTCCAGATCTTCTCGCAAAATTTGAGCTGCTCCGCCGCCACAGCGTTCTTTGGCGCCTTTGCCTTTCGCGGTTTGCGAGGCGCCTCCGCATAGGGGAGATCCTTGGGAGGAGGAGGATGGATCTCGCGCTTTGGCCGACCTATAGGTTCCTCATTCCGCCGGATGACAGGCGCAACAGGGACAGATGGTCTTCGCGCCGGTTTCTTTGGAGGTGGTGGAGGCGGGGGTGGAGTTGCTACTTTCTTCGGCATTGGAGCCTTGGGCTGATGTAAATGAGGCACAGTCGGATCCGAAAGCGAAGGAAAGACTCGTACCTCTTCTGGAGGTGGCATCTGCTTGATCTGCTTGTCAAAAACGCTCTCTACCCGCTTACCCATCTGGGTGACAGGGTGCTCCGGACCATTGAACGTAACGCAATTTGTGAAGATGAGGCGAACGTCCTGCACGAACTGATCGGCTTGATAGTAACGGGGGTTGGCAGGGTTCGGATCAGGTTTTGAGGGGTTGGAGGCGGAGAGTTTGCGCTCGATCGTGGAGAAGTCCATGGGTCGCTTGATGACCTGGGGATAGTGAGGGATACCCAGCGCAACAGGATCAACCGGGTTGAGGAAAGGACCAGCATCCTTCATCTTCTTGAGTGTCCGGATAGTTGACGATGAGAAGCGCCACTGGGCAATGGAGAATGTGGATGGACCAGAAGGCTCTGCAGGAACATTGCCGTTCGGAGGAGGGGAGACGGAGGCTGGAGGTGGAGTACCCGTCTTCAGAACGCGATGAGAAAAGCCAAATTAGTACGCCTATTAGGGCGCACAGGAGAGGAGATGCGTGCTTACGTTCGCCAGTGATGCTCTCTCTGCGTCCGAATACTTCCTGGCTCTCTTAGCGGGCGGAGGCTTATCATGATCATCATCATCGTTATTAGCATTCGTATTAATAGCGTATGGAGACGACGCAGGATTGGAGTCGACAGCGGTTTCACTCGATGATACAGCAGGTAGAGGAGAGGCCGGTGTGGCAACGGGTGACTCGTGCGTTTGTCCGTTAGGGAGACCGTTTGCCTTGCCACTCGACTCCGACATCTCCACGTCCCCGCCTGGAGCTGATGCGTTTTCTTCGGCCATTTTCACGTCGTCTTGAGGCTCGGATGGTGGTGGAGGGGGGCTAGCGGAGGGAGGCACGATGGAAATGGTATCTTGGCGCGCGTAAGGAGGGGAAGACGCGTCAAAGGCGGTTATAAACGTACCAGGGGCAGGAGGGGTGTCTAGCTGGGGGATGATGGACGCGTTGTCCAGCTTGTTGAGCTTGATAGGAGCGGGCTCGTGGCGCGCGTCGCTCTCCTGCTCGTTGTAGTCAACGTGGATCTTCACGTCGGGCACAAGGGAGTTGTTGACGGGAGTGGCGACCGAGTCGACGGCAGGGGAGTCTGGGGCAGAGACCGACTCGAGATGGACGCCGTTGAGGTTGGAGGAGAGCGCGTCGTGCATCGTCTGGGGCCGGGCGGCGCGTGACAGTCACGCAGGAGTGACAGGAGGGCAAAGAGAGCTGTGAGATTTGGGGGGACAGGAGATCCGAAGTTGGGCTAGAGGTCTTTATACGCTCAACGAAATAAGGTTCGATCTCCTGCGTCCTCAATTTCCTCCCTATCCCGCTTCCCTCCTCCCTTCCCTCCCGCTTGCCCCTCGACACTCCGTTCAGCCGCCCCCAGCTTACCGCCATCGCATCAGTGCTTTTCCTCCTCTTCCTCGTCCCCCTCCGTCGACGCAAAGACTGGCTTTGGCTGGTTCGCGCGCCAAGCTGAGTTTGAAAATTTGAGTTCACACGTCAGCAACCACAGCCCGACTCCAAACAACGCCAAACAAGGGTGGCTCCATCAGGACGAATATTTTTCACACTCACCGGCAGTCCAAACCGGGTTCTCGTCGGCCGTGGCAGCCAGCTTGAGCAGGGCCTCGCGTGGCTAGCAAGCAGAGCGTTCGTCAGTACCACTGAGCCCTCAGTGCAGGCGGGGGACGGAGAACATCGTGGGGGAGAGGAAGATGGGAAGACAGGAGACTGGGCCAGATTTGGACCTTCGGGCCTGTTCCGGATGGCAACGCGTGTCCGGCGTGTCACAACGGCAACCGCCAAACCCGCTCTGATTGGACCCTTCCAGGTCCCGATAGTCCAACCCCCCAAGCGACACTTATCGTCCTGGGCATTCCGCTCGACGAGCAGCATAAAGGGCCCATCCCGTACCCTCTCAGAGCGTACAGCGCCGTCCTCCCGAAACCGATATCCGATAGACATAGGCAGATGATGGAACCACTGATGTCAGCGCAGACGCAAGCGATGTGATCTCCGAGATGACTCGCAAAAGACGAGACCAGAACAAGACAAAGACGGCCATGGCACGTACATCTTCGTCTCTCGTCGTGTCCCGCACCAGATTCTGCACAACATGTTGTGTCGCGCTTGCCCCAACACGCCCTCCACGGCCTGGACCAGTGACGGGTAGTTCTGGCCTCCTGCTCTTCCTGGGGTCCATGCGCTCCTTCTCCCGCTTGCGCTTCGTGCTGCGACCCACTTCGCTGTCGCGGAACATAGGCAGGGCATGTGGTGTGATGATAGTCGGTGCAGATACTGCATCGGACATGTCTTCAATGGTGACTTTTCTTGGCGGTCCTTTGTTCAGTAGTAGCTTCGCGCCGTTGACCGACATATCAGGCGAGTACAAGACGCAAATTTGCCCACTTGACAGTCCGGTAACGACCTGAGATTCTTCAGTAAACGGTGGTGAATTGAAACTATATTGTTTGAAATCCGCATACCTGGTTGATCTTCGAGTGCCAAAATACTTTCACGGGTGTGGTGTCCACTTCAAGGTCCTTGACTGTCTCCAAAGTATCCTTCTTCATGAACAAGAGATGACCCTTGCCGCCCTTCGAGGTCGCGCCTGCACCTGTAACGACATGTCTGTTGTCCGGGCTGAAAATGGCATTCGTGTTGGGATATAGCGTTGTCAGTCCAGAACGAACGGTGAGCGGCTTCTTGAAGGACCGTAGGTCCCAAACTTGGTATAATATTAGCATCACGTTTTCACGACAGTCGAAGGAGGTCTTACGTTTCACAGTGTCGTCTCCGCCGCGAGTAAGCACGGTGGTGCCGTTGACAGAGAACACGACTGAGCCCGTCTCGGAACCTTTGGCATGCGCGCCTTCAATTGTCATGCTCGGGCGAACGAAATTGGACTTGGTCTGCCACATATGCAGTGCACCGTCCAAACAAGCTAGTATGTTATCACGCCATTAGTGAGGCAGTTCATTGCTAAATGACCCGATTCTTGGAAGACTTACCACCGCCGATTAAGCTGCCGTCAGGAGAGAACGCGCATGTATTGACTTTCGTACGTGCACCTCTTTCCTTCGATTTCACGACAATCACGGTCTTCTGCTTCCGTTTGTTTTCAACATCCCATATACTGAAGTTGCGTCATTACTTAAATGGCTGTGTGAGGAACAAGGCGGCGGACTTACCGAATTGTTGAATCGACGGAACTGGTGATGAAGGTCTGGGGATCCTTCGGATGCCATGCACAAGCCGTCAGCTCCGCAACATGCCCTCTACCCGTAAGATCATATGTGAGACAGGTGTAAAGCTCCGTTGAAGGTGGTAGACGCACGCGGTGTTCTTCATGTCACGAATATATTGGTCACCCTTGATGAAAGTTGCCCTGCCAGTCAGGTCAGGCTGCCCGCCTCTAGAGCGAACAAGGGGCTACGCACAGCTCCTCGCCATCTCGGTCATACAGTTTCGCCTGCGGTGTACCGGATACGACCAAGAATTGCTGCCCGTCGTTAGAGAACTTCACGTCGTGTATCTGCGAAACACCCAGCGACAGAGGTCAACCTCGTGTTCGTCGGCGACGAGCTAGAGAAGGGCGCACATAGTAAGAGCCGGCAGGTTCCCAAGTCTTGAATGGCTTACACCTCCAGTCCATCCCACCAAAATCCCACAACTTGCAGTCGTAATCGTGTGAGCCGGACAACACCCGCGCGCCAGAGGGATCCATCGTCAGGGCAGAAACAACCTTGGTGTGGTCTTTGAGAAGGAGTTCGTGAGAGATTGGAAACTGCGCCTCCTCAGGCTCGTCGTCCGATATATCAAACTCTGGTTCATCCTGGTTGCCACCATCTGCACTTCCCAGAGGATGCCCAACTTCCTCGGGATCGAACTCGGGCTCCTCTGAGTTGGGGTAGGGCGTGGATGAAGCACTGGATTCTGGGGCAACCCCATCGCCCGCTCTCGCCGCCGCCGCGGTGGACGATGCGACGGCACCCTATGATATGTATTAAGTGAACCCGGAGCTGCCATGCCTTTGGACTGTCTCTCACTGTGTCTCCTCGCTTGTTCTTTTCGAAGCGATTGGGATCCAGTTGACGTTGTTTCGGCTTCTTGCCGAACCCGGCGATACCCATAGCGGCAAGAACGTCCATGTCAGACATGGTGTAGTCCACAGCAAGTTGAAAGAACCACAATAGTAGAGGGACAGGAGGAAGACGAGCAGTACAGTAGGACAGAGTAGGACGCCGGTCGGCCTCACCTGTGAGCATTGACGTTGCGCGCTTACATGAATCGCGTTTTGCCGAGACGCGTCATTCAGGGGAGGCGCCTGGGGTGACCACCCTTCTCGAGGACGTTCGCAGCCAGAACCCGACTCCGAATCCGAATCGTCTGCTGTAACGGCTTTTGCTCTCCCATCCTTCTACATTCTTCTTCCCTTGTGTCTTACGTCTATGCTGAAACGTCAAAGGTCTACCCCATCCTTCGTGCCGGACTCCTATGCCCCTCAAGAGCCTTCGACCGACGTGCCTGAACGGGTGGTCAAGCGCATGCGACACTTACCCCCACCACAGTCGCAATTCCAGGCTCCAGACAAGGGCAAGGCACTATGGAGGGCGGGAGAGAGCGATGGCGAGGAGGATGTCGATATCGACGAGCAAACCGCTGGTCGCTCAGCACCCCCTCAGCATGCCCAACGACTTCAGCACGCAGGCGAGTACAAGCATGTCAACAGCCTGCTTCACGATCTGCATGTAGTGCAGAGACATCGCATGCTCTTCGCCACCTCTTCGCCACCGGCCCAGCTACCATCGATGTCGTACTGGCGACCACATATCGATGATCACGACCATACCATCCCCTCTCCCCCGAACAAGTCCACATCGGTGGCTCCCAGCTGCCCTCAACCGCAGCACGAACCATACGGAAACTCAACATCGTTCATGATATCAATACCTTCCAAGGATTCCCTTGTTGATCACATCGAGGTGCAGCGTGTGACCCAGCAATACGAGGACACGAACCGGTACGTCCGCATTACCCTCGGAGCAATCTTTTCAAGCTCAATTTCCTTGTATAAGATTCCTGGGAGCCCTGTTCCTCAATCGGAGGAGGCAATGCGATAGCGAAGACCATCAGAACCAAACCTAATACCTGCGCAATGCCTTCTTCCCAACCTTACCCTCGCTTTGCATCGCACGTTCATCGCTCTTCGCGTCTGCGTTTACTTACCTGCACACCTTCATGATTCTGTCCCCGTCCATCATGTTCCCTTCTCCTATGGATCATTCAACTCTTTCAGAACTTTTGTAGCTGTAGCATTTACCTATCACTCGAATCAATGCTGGTGTGGCTGAACAAATGCACTATAGCAGCCTGGATATCTTGCCAACGGCAGATGCCCCTACCACGGACTCGAGCTCAGAGTCCCTAGCCTTCGACATACGTCGAGACATCCGCTAAACCTAGATCAACTTTTCTCCCCAAGACCTCGCCCAGCTCTTGGTTGAGAAGCGCACTCAACGACCGCCCATCTCGTGAGTAAATCCAATCGTCTTCTTCATGCGTGTAATCGTATCGCTTCGGACCACTATCGGACGATGTCAGCGCGCAGAGCACTTCCGTAATGAATTGGGACTGAGAGGCGCACCTGAAAGGCGAAGACAACCATATTTGTTTGTTTGGGGGCTGCTTGTTGATAACATAGGTTCCGTGCGAGCCTAATTTCAACGTCAAGACACCACTCTAATGATTATAATGTGGCACGGTCAGGGGATCGTATTCCGGCAGTGTCATGAGGAGCACGGTCACATACCCCGTAATCGACCTCATACTCGTTTTCCCCTACTTCATCCAGGAGGTTCTCAAGAGATTCCAACATTTTCTCCATCGTTGCATCCGAATATTGGTGGTATATATTGACAGGAAGATTGCTGCGTGGATAGGAAGAACGTCAGCTATATCCATGCAGCATGCGTCACCTTCGGTGCCAGCGGACCTCTCCTTCACCTGTGGTGCTGGCGTGGCGTATTGTCTTCGCAGATGTAGCAAGGGTAGTCTTGCTGGCGACTGGTCGTGTCGAGGAACTATGTGTAGAGTCCGAACTGTACGAGGACATGATGCCCGTCTAACGACAAGTAGCGAACGCGCAGCATTTGGGAAACCTCTTCGAAAACCACCGAGCATAGCTGAATTATTGGGCAAGAGAGCTTGAAACTATGCAACGAAATGAGGGGGCTAAAGCAGCGGAGCATGCACAAGACCAGGGAGTTGGTTCAAGGACAAGAGTGACCGAGTCTGTTGGTGCCAGACTGAGCTCCCGCACTTTAGGGTTAGGGTCGTACTGTAGCCATCCTTCGGGAATACGTCGCTGCTCGCAGGGATCAGCTGTCTGTCCAGGTCCTCTCCAATCATCGACACAGCGCTGACTGTCATTTGGGCCACAAGAACTACATGTCAGCGACGCAAACTGGCACTTAAAGGCATTTTGATGAAGAGCAGAGGTGGATCAAAGTAGATAGTAACTAAGCTGCGGGCTTCTTCCCCTCACGCTCGGTCCATTCCAACCAAGACCCCTTGTAGTTGAGGATACTGAAATTGCCATTTAGTGACGAAATACACAGACGAAGGGGATACACGAACTTTGTGAACCCATTCCTCTTGGCAACGTCTGAGGCAGTCGTTGAGCGAGCCCCACTCCGACAGTAGAATGTGACCTCTTGGTGGGGCCGTGGCTTTTCAAAGCCAAACTTCGCCTTGAACTCCGGTGGAGGAAGGTGGAAGGCGCCGGGTAGCTGAGAAAGCGGGAGGTTGACCGCTGAGGGAATGGAGCCTTGTAGGACTTCGTCGGGTTCCCGGACATCGATCAAATACTTGTCCTACCATGGACTTTTGAGAAACCCGGTATCATGAAAACCCGCTGATAACTCACAGGAGTGGGTTGTGTGGTCTTGGGTTTAAGCTCCTCGTACGTGATGATGGGGGCATCCCAATCCCTCCTCAACGCCTCCACGTCACCCAAGGACTTCCTCCTCCCATCTCTAGGAGATTCGGTGGAGTGGCATCGGATTTGTTGTAGTGCGAGGCGAGCAGACAAGGCAGGAGCTCTGACATGAGAAGCCACATGCGCTACAGCGACAGAGCGAGAAAAGGCGAGACGTAACATCTTGATGAGGGCAGGCGAACGGGGATGTTCGGGACGGCCGCCTGCGCTGCTAAAGTTGGGGGTGGGCAGCGCCCGCTAGCCGACGTCCAGGCGCCCAAGGTCGGTAAGCACTGTGCCGAGGTGTGCCGACGAGATATCAGCAAATTATCTGGGATCTAAGCGAGCTACACGCCATCTAATCTTGCTCTCTTTCAGCTCCGACACTGTGTCCGACGGTCAACATGGGTGCGTGGGGAGGGCACCCCCCAGAGTAGTGTGGCCTGCGACGACAGCACAGTTTGGAATATTTTCAATATAAGTTGCATTTGGCATGATTTGAAGCAATTCCACCGGCTGGGTCAAGAGAATTTGGGACAGCTTTGCCCGGGAATTCAGGAGCCTCAGCAGTGGGTATCTTTCCTTGTTTTTTTTTCGAAATTAGCACATAGAATGTGAGATTGTCACATAGAATGTACACTGAGTACATATAATCGTATAAAGAAGAGGAAAGGAGCCATCGGCATAGGCTTCACGCATCCAGCTTTTCTCGCTTAACGAGCGCTTATCGACCCACAGGCGGTCCCAACCACCACAAACCTCGTTTATTCATGAAGACTGGACCCCGCTGGCCATCCCAAATTTCTATAATGCGGTTAAAATGACATGAACAAGGTATCCTCCGGTTCAGAGATGAAAAATAAGCTCAAAAATGATATCCTTCTGACTCAATTTGGGCAATTTTAAAAAACCAGACCGGAGATCTATTTCTACAGGTTCCTCGCCATCTATTACAGCAAATTCTGAGTGAATAGAGCTCCTCCTTGCACGGGAATTGCTCACAACGTCGATGACCATCCCCCGCTAGCGCTCCGCTCGCTTGACCTCCTTGCCGAAGACTGGCCGTGTTATCTCCTGTCCCAGATGAGAACACCGTCATCTACCCGAGTCCGTTATCTAGACAACTGTGCGAAACGTCCGACAAGCGAACCCTAGACGCCTGGACGGCGCTTCAGCTCGCTTAGGCCGGCGCTGCCCACCCCCACTTTACTAAAGTATGACGATTCGATTCGGAATTGGTCAAGTCCAGGTCAGGTCACGACGTGACTCGCCGTGCGCATTGCGTCAGGAGTTGTAAGTAAGTTAGGCGCCAAGCGGCGTGGCAAAAGGTCACCTGATACATCTCTCAGCGTCTGTTGCGCTATTTTGCGATTGGCTGGGCACAATTGCCTCAACCAATCCCTCCCCCCCCTTTCTCTCCTCCCAACCGCCACCTACTTATCCCTCCGCCTCCCTCTCCCCTCCCCTTCCTCTTGCTTTATGCTTTCTCTTTCCTATCTTATCCCCGCTTGGCACAGCTCGAACGAGTGGGAGCGTAGTTCTCAACAAGCTCGTTGGGTTCACTTCGGTGTACCTCTGGTGCTGTCGTCGCCGTCAACTCGCCTTCATCGGAACCTTATGTCTTGCCTGCTGTCTCCCTTCCACGATCCTCTTATGCTTGCCTCATCAATGGGTTGACTTTCTGGTCCTCATCATGCCATCAAAGGCTGGGACTGATTCTGTGGAACTGCTGGTGCGTAAACAACCTGGCATGGTTTTTGGGGGGGCGTGCGAGCGCAGTTCTCCGAATCTGCCCCTCGTGCGAAGGTGCGTTTTTCTCCCTTTTGGCAGCGGTACGAGACGCCTTTTGGTCTTTCACATTGAGGCGGTTCGCTTGCTATGACGACCTTGGCGCAAGTTACCGCTCACCACACGGTACGCTGATCCTGGTCCCACACTCTACAACGTTGTCAAGCGACGCTCATTTCGCATGTCTCTGCGATTAGTTGCTCTCCCGCTTTGCCCGACTCACACAGGTGTCGCCGATATCCCCTACTGCGCGGATGTTTGTCCGTGCTTGGCTCCGGTCGGCAGTTTCCGAAAACCCTGCATTCCCCCTGCCCTCTCCCACCGCCCCTCTGCGTCCCTTCTTCCTCGATCCCACCATCGTCCACATCGGCGTAGTCTACCACTGACAACTTTTCACCGCACCATGGATATGTCGTCGTCGAACTCTTCCGTCATGGACATGATGGTCCCGTACCTCCATTTCACGGGAGGTGACAATTTGGTGTTCGAGGCTTGGCATCCCTCATCCAAGGGCGCGATCGCTGGTGCCTGTATTGGCTTGGTCTTGTTTGCCATCTTCGAAAGATGGGTGAATGGTATGAGAGGCGTTTTAGAGGCTCGCTGGAGGCAACAGTATGTAGCCTGTTCCGTCCTTGTTTGATGCAATGCTGACGTCTCCCCCCTCAGGGCCTTGGCAACCATGACCTCGTCCACCTCCGACAGCTCTTGCCATGCCTCTGGTTCCCCGCCATCTCTTCCTGGAGCGTCGAAGCTGAAGGACGTTGGGACGAGTGGCGGCGAGGAGGTCAACATCAGTCCTTCGTCGTCGCAGGCCGGTCGTCGTCTTCAGCGCCCTATCCGAACTATCCCACCATTCATACCTTCTCACGACATCCCACGCGGTGCACTATTTGCCTTCCAGGCGCTGCTGTATTATGTCCTGATGTTGGCCGTCATGTGCGTCCGAGAACAGTTCAGGGGTTGATTGTGAGGTGCTAAAAATGTTTTCTCCCACAGGACGTTCCAAGCCGGATATCTTATTTCGATCGTTGCTGGTCTGACCATCGGGGAGGTACTCTTCGGTCGTTTCGGCGCAAAGAGTCACCCAGGTCATTAGATTTATGTCTCCCGTGAAGTTCCTCTCGCTAGATAGTTGTGTAAGACTGCAAGCAGACCGCTTCAAATGTATGCCTTTCTGATGATTGCACAAAGCGGCTGAATTGAGGGAAGCCTGTCAGTGGGACCGTCCGATCAAGGCAATTTGCCCACAATCGTCGGCGAAGTGCCGCGATGCGAACGTTTCATGACCTGCTGCACACCGACAGGCAGGCACCTCGCAACCAAGAGACGAGCCAGGACGCGCGGACAAATAGAAGAGAAAAATTCTTTCACCACCTTCTAGCGCTCAGCAGCAAGCATTTAAAGGCGAGCCCCCTCTTTCCCTCTTTCCTTGCTCTACGTCCATTGTCTGCATCGTCGTTCTACGCAGGTCCTTTTCACATATTACCATGCGCTTCACCACCGGTACTATCCTACTCGCCGGTCTGTTGACCACCGTCTCGGCCCACTTCCAGCTCCAGTTCCCAGCCCCTCGTGGTGTATTCGTTGAAGACCAGGAGCCCACCTTCTGTGGTATGAACGTTTCTAGTCCACTATCATAGGTACCCCTCTTCGGTGACTCACATATTTACATTTAGATGGTTACACCAATGCCGTTTCAAACCGTACCACATTCCCCACCTCCAAAGGCTTTATTTCCCTGAACTCAGAGCATCCGAAGTGGACTCGTGAGTTCATCCTAGACCCTACTACAATGTTACTTCATTCTAACGTTTCATCGATAGTGGGCGGTATTGTTGCTACCGTCCAGAATCCCGACAACTTCACCCAGTTCCGCGACAGCTCTGGCAACTTCCAGCAGTTCCTTCCGTTCTTCCAGACCACCGGCGAGGGCGCGTTCTGCATTGACATCGACCTCGCTTCCTCCGGAGTCAGCGGTGTCAAGGACGGTGCAAACATCACGATTCAGCTCATCTTCGACGGCGGCGATGGCCAGCTCTACCAGGTAAGAACCTCTCTCAGCATTCTATTCTTTGGCCTATGTTCTCACACCGCTTTCCCCTAGTGCGCGGACCTCACCCTTTCAGACAACGCTACTATCCCCTCCAGCGTTACGTGCAAGAATGCGACAGACTCGGTAGCGACTCCAGTTTCCACCTCGGTCGTTGCCACGGGCACGTCCCCTTCCAGCTCGGGTACCTCTTCGTCGTCCGGCTCTTCTCCCTCTTCCACCGGTAACAGCGCTGTTACGAAGGCTGCCATCGGTGCTTCGAGTCTCGCGGGTCTTGTTGCCGCAGTTGCTGCTCTTCTCTGAGTAGACATCGGCCTGTAATGTCCATTGCTTACGGGTTGCCGTTCACGTTGATATGATCGCGATGGTGGATGCGTACCGAATTGATACGTATGGGTTTTTCTTTTGCTTGTATTAGGAGACTGGATCAAAATGTCAGTGTCATGTCCACAGCGCAGTAGAATGTGTTGTGAAGTAGTAACAAGCTATCTAGCGTGTCCGCATTCTTGAGTAACTTCGGTGACGGAATGTGTGTGCAACTTATGTGCGACGTCGACCCCAAGCCACATACTTGGCATACATAATTTTACGGTAAATACCACCGGAGGGCGGGATCCTTTTTGCATTTTCCCACAGCTAGCTTCGTGGTTTAACGAACTATGTTGTGTTGACCCTCAATTAGCCCTTGTACTGGCAGCTACGAAACAGTTTGTATGGCCAGACTCTATTGCTCAATGTTAAATTCTCAAAGGCAAGTTGCTTCGGCTACCCCAGTGCGCTACTCCGTGGTTATGTACTAGTGCTGTAAGCAAGTATTGGTTTTACATTCGGGGGAAGATCGATCACTTGTCTAGATCCAAAACGTGACAACATTCAGACTGCACGCTTAGAATAGACTGGTGAGTACACAGTCCACAGCAGCTTCCGCTCGCTCCTATCTAGGCTCCAAAACGAGTCAGTCCCGACGGTAGACAGGGGACTGCCGGGGTTTGCGCAGACATCTTCAAGGTGCTACCTGTTCCAACGCACCCGCGCTGTGAACCTTGCGAGTCTATAGGCTAAGTACAGTGGTACATACTTGGAAGTCTAAGCTTATGCCGAGAGTCTGTCGCGTTGCGCGCAGTTTCCGACAGCACCCGACTTCCGTCCTGTCCTGGGGCATGTGATTGTGCTGATTGGCCAGCACAGCACATGCCGCCCGCCCGATAAGGCAGTGGGGCGACCTCAGCCAAGCTGTCTTGTCTGGGGCTTGGACGCACCGTTGTCGCATTCGAAAACATCTCTTCCGTGCGACGTTTCAATATTCCACCAGTGTGTCTATGTTTACACCCGCCCCCAACATCCTTCTTCGCTCGCAGTGCGGCCCGAGCTGACAGACCCCGATGACGGTTGTGGTGGGTAGTATTCGATCACTGCCGAGTCGGCACGTTCTGAGCCGCTACGTGCCTAACGCCTTCCGCTTTTACCCTCCTGCTTTAGTGCCCGATAACTGACATCCGGTGTAAAACACCTGGAACACAGGTGGCCGCGAGGACGCGCGTAAGGGACCCGTCCATGTACAGCCGCACCGCGCCCGTAGGAGCTACGTTAATGGGCTTACGATGTTCGAACCAGCACAGTAGTATTAAGTAGAAAACGTCACGATGCCCCCATAGCCGACCGATACAGGACTTATCCTATCCCTCCTTTCGCTGACCCTCCACCTGTCCCACATCCGCGCCTGCGGGACAACCGAGTTCGACGAACCAAGTGAGTACTGCCAGTGTTGCGCAAAGGGTTGGACCCTTATCTCCCGAAGCGCGCCTACCACCACTGGTGGCTGTACCAACCGCGCCCCTTCCTCCTCCGGCTTTGGGCCCGCCTCGCGTTCTCCAGCCTCTCGACCTCTCCCAACCTCGCCTCACAACACATCTCGCCGCACACATAAGGGAATGAAACTGTTCCATAGGAAAGTCCAACCTTGGGAGGTTGTCGAGCAGCAGTCCATCGATTCCGTTCCGATGTTCACGGAGGAGGAACAAGAAGGTATTCCCCCTCCTTGTACTTGCTCCCGCGGCGATGCGCACGCTCACATGCTGCGGCGATTACGGACACAGCTCTCGAGATAGTCAACACACACGACACAACGATGAGCGGTGTCTACGTCTTCGAGCTGAAGAAAGTGACAAATCTGCGGGGGGCCGTGACGTTTGCGAGAAGCAACCTCCTGCAGGATGCCGCGGCGAAGGGGTATAATATCTTCCTGTCCGAGGGGTATGTCGTTCGAGGTCGTTTCATCATCCGTACAAACGTTTGCGCTACAGGTGGAAAGTCACGCGGCTTCGTCGAGGAAAGCAGCAGCGCGCCGAGGTCCGGTATTGGGGACGACCAGCCTACACGAAAAGGCCTGCTCCCCGAGGACAGGTGCCTCCATTCCTAGCAATGCTGGATAACCGCAATGTTTAGACCGTGAGATGGGAGGGGGTGTGATTATCTGGTTCTGGGAGCTTTCGAGGCCGTTCTCGGTGCGGTTCACTGAACCCAGACGTAGCCCTGTGTCAACCATTGTACAACTAATGTGTACTCGTATTTGATCCAATGACGCCGATGACGGGGTATGCGTAGATGGCTCTAGGAGGATCAGACAACCCATTCGTAGGTAGCCTTTGACTCACGAGAAGCATATAAAGGGACCGTAAAGATCTAGACCTACATTGGGAGACACTACTCCCCCTTCACGATTTCGCTTCCCGGACGCATGGCATATCCGGTCCATGACTGACCAGACCGTCAGCCGAGTTGAATCACTGGTCCTTGCAAAGAACACACCTCATCATAAATGCCAACACTGTCCAGACCGAGCATCTTGAGTCCTAGCCAGATGACGCCGGCTGTCATACCACTGCCGCAGCTGGCCACGACTTGACGCTTCCCGTCGAGAACTTCTTTAGCACGTTGAGGGCCAAGTGCCTGCTCGAGCGCAATGATGATGCCTTGTGTCGACCGCAGGCGGGTGTATGTTAGCGGAAGATCGCCCTCGATAGTAGAAGCAACATCCTCTGGAATGTTGTGGGTTTCAAGGAACGCGGTGAATGGGAGAGAGATAGAGTGAGGCATATGTCCGGAGGAGAGGCCAGGACGCGGCTCGGGGTCTGACCCAAGGAAACTACGACGTTCTGCATTGAGTTCCATAACATATGAGTATACTAGGACGTAGCCCAACTCACCGACCCTTGGAACGGGCGTCGAGGACGTAGTATGCCTCGGCATTTTCGGCCGGATCGAGTTTTGTATTTTTCACCATTTCTTTATAGTCTATCACAACGATGTCAACCTCGAGTCCAAGGCCAGCGACCAGTGTCATTGTTCTTACCTTTTACTGCCTTACTATCTAATGTAGGCATAGCATACTTCGCGTGCATGAATTTCTGTTGCTCATGCTGAGTGGTACCGCCGTGGGATAACCAGCCCGGAAGACCTCCGTCCAGGATGCTTGATCTGTGGTGGCCAAAAGTACGGAACATGTAGAGCGCTCTCGGTGATGAGAAGACCCCTTGCGAGTCATAACTGACAACGAATAATTCAGACAGTGGTTCTTTCAGAGAGACTTCTGCCATTAGAGACTTACATGACAACATGTGTCGAGGGGGCAATACCGAGCTCCGCTGGGAAGCGAGTCAGGGACAGGTGCATGGTGAGAAGGACGAATTGCCATATCCTTACAGCATGCCTTAGCAAATGCGTGGGGATGGGGCATCATGTGCGCGAGGTTCAGTGGGTGAGTAGATGCAACACGATCGATGTCGAGGAACCTTGAAGAAGGTATATGTCTCGCGAGGTACTCCTCGTCAGCCTTGCGGGGAGAGTTGGGCATGTGCCAGGACGCGTCAAGAACAACGAGATCCCGCTCTTGCACGCTGGGGTCGTTCTTGAGGTTGTGCAGCTGGGCGGGAGTCATGATCAAGGGGACAGTGGTCGCCAAACATGGTGCCGTAGAGCCTCAGACCGCGGCTTGCAGAGAGAGATGGCCCGTCGTCCGAACACTCGAGCGTACATGGAGGCAGAGATGACGATCACATCATCCACTCAGCCGCGCTCACCTACACCGCAAACCCTAACCTTGGGTCTCCTCATTTCCCGATTGGGCTTACGCCTGTGGGCAGGAGTCGCTCCGCCGTTCTTACCCTCCCCGCCATTGCCTTCGCTTCCCCTTACCACCGCCTGCTTATCGTCGTGCGGGATGCCATCCGACCAGAGCACTTGGCTTATCTCTGTCCCTGACAATGGCGATACTGAGGGTCTCCACCACGAGCTCACCACCAAACTCACCGGAACTTCCAAGTCGGTTCTCCCGTCCAACCTCGCACAACTCGCCATTCCGTCGTTTAAGGTCAATTATATTCTTTCATTCCTCGAATCCTGAGACTGAAAGCGGCGGCGCTGATTTGTCCCCATAAAGACAGGAACTCTCGAGTCTCTGGTTGCACTTTCTGAGGAGCTCCCAAAGCAAGACACCTTCTTCACGGCTACTGTCGCCAAGACAGTAGACACCCTCCGCAACCTCCTCAACAACGACCCAGCCAAGCTCTCACAGCACATTCTCGTCAACGAGCAACCCGTAGATTCATATGTACTTCGCGGCTGGTCATGGAATGAGGGGCGCTATGGCACACAACGGTCTCTTCGGGAGATGATCGACGTCTTGGTCAAGGTATGCACTCCACAGCCTCGCTTTTATGCCCATCTGACTAGTAAATCCGCGCTTTGGTAGGAAATGACGTCCATTGACAATGTCATGAAGAGCAAGCTCAACAACTACAATCTCGCGAAAGGTTCGTTGACGCAGATGCAACGGAAGAAGACGTACGTAGCAGTCAACTTTCGGCGTTCTTGCGCAATCCATTCGTTCTCTAGTGGAAATTTGTCCGTGAGGTCTCTTGTGGACATCGTGCGCAAGGAACACTTCATCAACGATTCAGAATACCTTCAAACCGTAATTGTGGCCGTACCGAAGTAGGTGCCATTTTCAATCGAGTCGTCATCATCCAGGTATAGAACGTGTTTAGACAGTCATGCATAGGAACATTGTCAAAGAATGGAACACGAAGTATGAACGCCTTACGGCAATGGTTGTTCCCCGGTCGTCAACGTAAGTGGGGTCTACGCCTACAACATGCGAGCGTCCAATTGACCTACGTTGGACAAGATCAATCGCGTCGGACGACGAATTTAGCCTGTTTTCGGTGGTTATCTTCAAACGCGTACACGATGAGTTCGCGCAGAAGTGCCGCGACAACAAGTGCGTGCTTTATTCGAGTCCCTTGTGGTTTGGACACTCATGAGAGCTTCTCTGTCCTCTTGCGCCGGTTCCAGGTTCATGATCCGTGAATTCACCTTTTCAGAAGAAGCCATCGCAAAACAAAGAGACGAACTCCAAGTTGCCGACACGACAGAAAAGGAGCTCTGGGTATGTTCGCGGACTATATCGAATACAACGAACATTTGCTCAACGCTTCCTATCACAGACGGAACTTTTGCAACTATCGAGGACGAACTTTTCAGAATCCTTCCAGATCCTTGTTCACCTCAAGGTCGTCCAGCTATTCGTCGAGAGCGTCCTCAGATACGGTCTTCCCGCGCATTACACCGGGTACTTTATCAAGGTTTGTGTCTTGTGCCAAGCTAGCTTTCATCGCGTGTCTTCTCACTCGCACCCTCAGCCTGAGCCTAAAGCGACCAAGCGCACATTGACGATGCTACAGTCACAGTTCGCGTATCTCGGACGACGCTCCAACCCGGATAGAGCCAAGGCAAAGTCCGGGGGCTCTGGTCCCGGAGACGATTTCGGCGGCGAGTACGCTAACGTTCTGGAGCAAGAATATTTTGACTTTGTGCTGTTCGAGATACCCTGGATCGTGCTCTAGGCAGGCATGCGCAACTTTGGCAGATGCAGTGCGGTGACAACATGGCAACGTTAACCCAAATGCTAAGGAGTGCGTTGTGCCTCCGCGGACATGTACTACAATATTGCGTATTCTTGGTACTGCCTACATACCCTCTTCGAAGAAGCAATCCTATGACTCAGCAATGGCCCAGTCGTATTGCAACTCAACTTAGTTGTTTTTGAGCACCAAGAAGGCTTCGTGATGTGTTGGTCGGACTTCTGAGACGACCTAGCTTCGACCGTTCGCTCAAGCTGGTGCCCAGCTATACACACGAGCATAGACAGATGGAGCGAAGGCAGTCAATTGACGGTTGATATGATACGAATAACTTGGACGGCCGACCAGCCCCAGTCCCTACTAAGCGACTAGATAGGATAGAGGATAGAATCGTATCGACACATCTTTTAGCTGCTGCTGTTTTATGTTACAGAGATGCAAATAGAGGAAGTAAGTACGACAGATGTGGTGACAACGCACAGCAGTAAGATGGATACGACAGATGAGAGACAGATCTGGGAAGAATGCTGGAGAGAAAAGGGAGAAGACAGAGCGGAGAGAGCGGACGAACGGATTCGAAGTCTAGAAGCTAGTAACGTAGCAATGCGCGTGGAACGGAACTCTGCAATTGCCTGAATTAGCGAAGGGCGGCGGTCAACGGCGAAGCAAGATGCGAAGATGTGGATGTGAACGGGACCGTGATTGGACGAGGGCGGTTGCAGGGAGAGAGTGAGGTCGGGAGAAGCAAGCGGAGCTAATAGAAGACATAAGACTATGTACACCCAGCCCCGCGCTCGCGAGTCCGTGACTGGGAAGAGCGCTTTTGAGACGACCGTCCAGAGGTGCTTCTTTCTAGAGCGCGAGTTTCTTCTCGTAGATGTCGTATCGTGCGAGTTTACAGGCCGAGGTTCGAGATAACCCGCGACACGTCATCCACGGGATCTTCGTCAATCCCCAGACTCGACCGTGCCCTTGCATGACCGAGGACGAGCTAGAGGGACCCCCGACAACACCACGCGATCCCACAGGAGGCCCATAGACACTGGGGAAGAGCGGCGCCGTCGCTGAGGTCGGACTTGACGTCCCGTTGGTCCCGGTACCCGTCACGGAAGTATCAGGGGATTCGGGGCGCGAGAGTCCGGAGCCACGGGGAGCCTCACTGATACGACTCAGCGAGAATGTCAAGTCGAGGGACTGCGCACGATTGGTCAAAGATCGGGGCTTTGAGAGCTGATCCTTCAACTTCGCCTCGAGCAGCGAATCTGATCCCCGCTTCAGAGCGTCCTCGGCGGTGTGATTTGCCCGGTGGGGGACGTTCGAGCCCTGAACGTCGAGAGTTCCGTCAACAGCGAGCCAGGACGCAATGCCGTATAACACTTACAATGGGGGCCATCGGCGGCCAATAGTCATTCGCTGAAGAGCCAGGCATGTAATTCGATTGCTCGTAGTCATCCTCCTCCTCCAGATGATAGATGTACGACGGAGAGTTGTTGAACAAAGCCTTGACATCGGGTGATGAGCTAGCAAGACGCAGCCGGCGGTCAATCATGGACTCTGATGGGCGGCCCAGATCGGCAGAGTCTACAGAATAGGTCAGCACTGCGGAGAGGGGACAGGGCCGAGAAGACGCACTCTGATGACGTGTTCGTGCGGTCGAAAGGACTTTGCTGTCAAAGTGCGGGAAGGCGTCCGTGAACGAGTCACCACGCTGATGGGTACGAGACGTGGCAGACGGGTAAACGTGCACGTTGTGCTCGATGAGGAATTGCTCGAGCATCTCCCGAGCGGTGACGAGGAAGTCGCTGTTGCTGCGTTGACATCTGAACTTGAACGAACACTCGGTAGGTACATCTGGAATGGAGCCGTTCGTGACGGCTGTCTTGACATTCGGCGAGATGACAACCTGGAGGTCGCGCTTAACGCGTTCGGTGAAGCTGACGAAGTCCGGAGAGGAGCATATCCTCGCGAGGTCGGGGTGTGGTGGCACAGCCATGTCAGCTTCAAACGGAACATGATCCTGACATAGTGTAAGACACGTTGAAGCGGACGATATGGGTGAAATGGACGCCACAAAGAGCATGGTCGCTGCGATCTGGACCTGGGACTCGGGCCCGAAGATGGTGACTAGGTCGGAAGCGGTTTCTTTGTCGGGGAAGCGAACCGAGCAGTTGGTCTTCGTCTCGATGTCGTGGATAAAGATACTCTTTTCCCCAAGGAGCGTGCGGTGATACCGCCTGGGAATAGAGACAGTCTCGTTAATGTAGTCCTTATCCTATTGACGCAGTGTCAGACAAGAGATGAATTGGAGTCGCAACTAGGCTTACCTTCGGATTCACTAACTCCATAACGGCCTGCTTAAGGTTATCAAGGTTCATGGCGTTCTTCGCAGGAGTGCGAGCAATGACATTGTCCTCGTTGTCGTTATACCCGCCCATCGCCGCGAACTCCTCGGCATTGGAGAACTTAACGTAGACGCCGTACTTCTTCATGATGCGCTGAATGCTACGACCGCCGACGCCAATGATACGCTTATGGTACGACTCGGGGACGTGGAACGAGATCTCCGCCGGTAGCTCCTCCTGCAATAACGTGAGGCCTTGCAAGACTGCAGCGTCGCTTCCCGCGATATCGATGAGGAAGTTGTGCTCATTGAACGTCTCGAACTTGATCTTAACGTTCGTTGTCTGCATGATCTTGTTGATCTTGCCGTTCTTTTTGCCACTAATGAACTCGCGGTGCTCATTCGCGAGCTCGATTTGGAAACGAATCTCGTGATGGAAAGTCTACGTCCGAGATGAGATCAAGGACTGAACGAGAAAAGTGGGGAGGCGAACTATACCTTGACGATATCCAGGTCAAGGAGCATGGAAACGGCAGCACGAACTTCGTGCTCCAAGCCATGCATCTCGAAACACATGCCCTTGAAGACTATCTCGGCCCCAGAGGCGTACGACACCTGCTTCAGGATTGCAGAGACCTGAGAAGGGTTCAGGCTCGTCGAGGGCATAAGAACATTGAATTGGGCGGGCAGTAGCCACAAAGAGGCGACATAGAATTGGCAAGCCTGAAAGGAGTTCGATTCAATCCGATGCACGTAGTGACGTCCTCGTGTTGAACATACCAGCTGCATTATGGACCTGATGGTCCGTTGAACGTTGACTCGGTTGTCGCCGATCACCGTAATTAAACTGGTAGAACTACCGATAGGGGGGAACTGAATAAAGGTTGCGTTGTCGTGCATGAGAGCCTTCAGGTCTTCCGCGCGTTCGGTGACCATCCAGTCCATCTTGCGCGGCAGGACTGCGCTGTCCCTAGAGACGAGCTGCTTGCCCTATGATGCAAATCAGATATTAGCACTCAGCACAGATCGCGGGTGCCGTCATGGAAACACGAGCCTTGCTGAGGGACATCTGGAACAGCATGTCGCGCGCTCGCTGAACGCCGAAAAACTCGCCAGTGATGAAGATTGTGTTCATGTTGACCTTGTTTAATGCACCATTGGACGAGGTGCTCGACGGAGACTGGCTGAGATCATTGCACAAGACCCCCTGCAGCGGAGAAGGAAGATAGATATTTGTCGCGGTCTCCTCTTGGATTGTCTGCAATACACCCCGCTTTCTGCCAGCGATGATGGCATGGAGCGTGTTCTCGATTTCGCACGACTCAGCGTGAAGACCGCTCTGTGCATCATGTTAGACGTGACCGGGAACGCCACAAAATGATGTGCCCACCAATTCGTCCAGCATGACAAGCAGGCGAACACGGGCGAGGTCCACGGAGTCCCCGTGTCCGGTGATGACAAGCTCGCATACCCGCTCGGACTCAAGGCCGGTCCACCCGGCGCTGCTGCTAATGGCGTCGGGGAGAGTTCGTGAAGACAGTGACAACGGGCTGTTAACGACGGCAATATGGGCGTAGGTCTGCGACGCGATGTCGTCGAGGCGACGGCGAACCTCGGGCTTAAGCGTGGGCTTCGAAGAGGGCGAGTCCAAGATCTCGGACCGCGCGACCTTGATGGACGACCGATTCTGGTTGCGGAAGGCGCCGCTCAACGGTGGGGACACGGAGGCGGCGACAAAGGGACGTACCTGGACCGGGCATCCCTTCAGAAGCATCCCCCTCGCTGACATGACCTGCGGGTAGGCTCCGGAGACCTGGAAGTTCCACGCACGCCCCTGGTCGGCCGGGGTGAAGGAGATGTGGACGCCATGGAGGCTCATGGCCATCATGCCCAGTTTCTGGAGGGCTTCAAAGTCGGACTGGGACGCGCCGCCGTGCGGGTCGAGACCATTAGGCTGCTGAATGGCGGAGTAGGAGCTAGCGCGGCGGAGTTCGTTGGAGCGAGGAGGGAAGTCAAGGGAGTTGGTGGGGGAATGAGCGTGTCGCAGACGACGAGGATAAGTGAAAGAGGTCGTGTAGATTTCCATTGGTGATACGTTGAAGCGTGTGTGGATAGATGCGAGTGTAATACAGCGAGCAGCGAGCAGTGAGAGCGGATCGGATGGTAGGGAGACAGGGGGGTATGCGGGTGATGTGGGGTATGGACAAAGTGGTATCCGAGGAGAGGGCCCCGCGCAGCCTCGAAGAAAGAAGGAGGCGGCTGGTCGTCGTCGAGAAGAAAGGACGCAAAGCGAGAGGAATGTATAGGAGCACGAAAGAGGAGACGACGCTCGAGACCGACGCCGATGAAATATCCGCAAACAACGCTCGTCTCCGGCGCCGTCCCTTCGGCCCCAGGCGCCCGCTCGCCGCCCCGGCCCCGCCCTCCATCCGCCCGCTCGCTCTAAATTTTACGGCCGCGGCCGGCCATGCCCGCCCCCTGTCCCTCCCACCATCGATCGCCGTTAGCCCCGCGCGGTCTGCGCTCGCTCCCAGATGACATCCAATGCCCATTCCACTGCCCTAGTCTACACCACACACATCATATCACATCGAAGCCCTCCACAGGCTGCCACTCGTCATCGATGCTCTCAACATCAAACAGCTTCATGTAGCACCGCATCCCCGGCGTCGAGAAATGCTTGTATGGGTGGTACCGGTCCAGTCTCGTCCCGCACCGATAGCAGTAGTGAGTCGCGCACCGGATGCACGTCATCTGGCACTTCCGTCAGCAACACCTCGGCGGTCTAGAATGCTCCACGCACATGATTGCAGCCAGAGTGTTTCTCGACACGCAGTGTGCAACCGGGACAGGGTATCCCCGTGCACCGCTCGAGCCAGTCCATGAACCCCTTCTCCCGTTCGTATTCATCCATCAGTTTCTTCAATGCGATTCGTCCGTAACGCGCCTCCATCTCTTGACGCCTGGGTGAATCCTCCTCCAGCCCCATGTACTCCGCCAGTATCTCCTTCGTGGCGGAGATAGGACACTCGCCTACAGGCCCATGCCTGTGGGACCATACTCCAGCTGTCATCGATCATAGCCCCGGAGATAATAGACCTACCAAGTCCGTTTGCAGTATGCACAAAATGAATACCCGCACTGCGGACATGTCCGCAATCGCTCCCAAGGCGAGCCCTCCTCTACGTTCGGTGCGCGTGCCACGGGCGTTTG
Organism: Ganoderma boninense; assembly: GCA_002900995.3. Lineage (NCBI taxonomy): Eukaryota > Fungi > Basidiomycota > Agaricomycetes > Polyporales > Polyporaceae > Ganoderma > Ganoderma boninense. The sequence continues at coordinate 3,259,288 of CM035305.1, forward strand.
GCACAGCGCCATAGGGCAATGGATGAAAGTTGGGTCTAGACATAGAATAGGTCAAGTCAGGGTTATGTGAATAGCCACTGGCCGTCATACCTCTCTCGAGAGCCCGCTTCATGCGTAACCACCTCCACCTCAGTACTTCCTCTTCGGTCACCACACGCCGAACCTCCTCTTCGGTGGCCTCTCGATGCTCCTTTACGCAGTTGGGATCTGGGCATCCCACCCTCCCCACATCGCCCTCTTTGATGCAAAGCTTCCAGAAATCTTCCAGACAGGATCTGCAGAATACATGTTCGCACTCCAGCATTATGCATCGTGCCCCCTTGATCGATGTCAAACAGACTTGGCATTCGTACGAATTCTGGGAAAAACGGGCGGCTTGAATGGACTTGTTGTAATTATCCAGGATGGGGTGTAGAAGACCCGGCGTAGGATGTGGAATGCTAAACTTGCATGATATTAAGATATGTATGAATGCTAGATCGGGGAGTGCAGACCGAATAGTTCTTTGGCCATCTACGTCCACGGCCAAATGGAGGTCGTCGAGGAATTCACCGGTTCGTACCCATTCTACCCATGTGTAGAGGACACCTTCGCCCGCCTCCCATTTCCCAGTGAGGTGATCTCGGAGCTCCGATCCTACCTGCGGTAGCCAAGAGTGTGTGGCGTGCAATGTCCGTATCTGTGGCGGGATGTACGGGTATGCCTGCGGTATGGAGATGTCCAGAAGGATTGGTGGAAGGGTGGTGAGCGAGAGAGATGCTGAGCTACCTGCTCCGGAGCTAGGCAGTCGGTCGTGATCCGCCGAGGCAGTCTGGAGTAAGACCACCGTCGGCTCCGCCAGGTCCACAGGTATTTCAAGTCTGATGTAACCCTTGGAGGCTCCCGTAGACAGAAAGTCGGGGTGGATAGCCTGCATGCAGAACCCGATGAGAGGATCGACTGCATGCGGAGAATAACTCACGCACCTCGAGCACCTCCCATTCCTCTTGCTGCAGAGATGCGCACACCTCCAAGTTGTACCGCTCTGGATCCCCGCTCATACGCCACGATAAAGAAATGTGAGGTCCGGAGAGGAAAGCAGAAAGTATGGATGTTGGGGTCGATGAGTCAGAAAGACTGCCAGATACCCGGGGACTACGCCTAGCGGTTGAAAGGAGGAGTCAGAGAGCGGTCCGCATGCTTCCGCGGATGACGGTGTCTAGTATGTTTTTCGGAGACGAGACATAGACCACGTAAGGCGTGATGTGGGCAGCTTTGAGAGCCCGAGCCCAAGCCTGAGAGCAGCAGCAGCCGGGGACATGTCACGCTCTGCAAGGTGCGCTCGATGACGAATCAGGCAGGACGTCACACAATATATTACTGCCGGTGTCACTGTGGTCAACGATGGGTGCAGTGCTGGTGCTTACTTACTGTCAGTCCTGGTCAGTCCGGAAACTTGGAGCACATCAAATGCAGGTCGATTTTGAGCAAGCGAGAACAAGCTTAAGGCGCTCAATTCCAAAAGCGAGGTAAATAAGCACAACGGAGCGTACACTACAGTATATGAGCATCATCATCAGCGATACTATACACGTGAAGCATTAGTCCGATCGTACAACAGTTTGCCCTAGGGTACACCTAACATGACGACACCATAAAACCCAGAGAAGAAACGACATCGTCCCACAAACGCGGAAACATGACCCGACGCGATCGAGAGCAGCAAGCAAATATTGTGGCAACATCGGTCCAGCCCGATAGCGGATGGAAGAGAGCAGTGAAGCTAGCCTGACACAATTGGCTCAGCCAATGCGCGGACATTTCTCGACGCGGGCAATCGCTCCCTACACCCAGAAGTTCAGTCGCCGTACTGGTGGGTAGTCTAGGAGACACCTAGAGGCTCACCTTTGGTAGAAGCATGGCGTCCTCGAGACTACGGACAATGGCTGTGGCCCAATCATGACAGTTTTGAGTGCCAGGACCACGCTTGTGATTGCGACTGTTTACGAGGTCGGCGGCTGTCTCGCTGTAAGCCTCGAGAGCACAGAGCACGCCGTCGTTGATCTCGCCGAGTAAGATCTTGCCGCTGTATGCGCCGGATGGATGGTTGCTTGTCAAATGTACTCGCCGTATGACTCGGGATTGATAGAGCCCGGTAAAATCCGCCGTCGCCTAGATTGTCGGTCGTGAGATGATCGGATGCGGAATAAAGAGCAGGCTTCTAACCTCGTACACAGTTGCATACGCCCGGTCGTGAGCCTCGTAGCTCACTGCAAGTGTCCAATGCCTGGGAGAGTTCCTTGAGGATGCTTCATACCAAACCAGCCAAAGATATGCGGTCATATGCAGCGAAAACGTCGACGTGAGTCGAACGAGCACCGGCTGGGGAAGACAGGATTCGGAGAGTAAAAGAAAGTCCCGGACGCGATCCCGCGACTCGTATCGTGTACTGTAAAGGATGGTTATTGGGTGCTGGAGCGCAGAAAAGAGAAAACGACTGGCTCTGAGCGAATGCGGGTGTTGTCCGGGGGGAGAAGACTAGGCGGAGAACATGGGTCGGAGGGGTGCTTTGGACATCGTTCGGCATGGGCTAATATAGGATGTGGAATAGCGCCAGATCAGAGAAGGAGGATGAGGAAGGGCTGTCGGACAGCGCGAGGGACGGCCTGGGAAGGAGCATCTTGCGAGAGGAGACTCAGGAGAGAGGAGGAGACGCGGGCTGGAGGCGCATTCAGCGCTTTGAACCTCCGCGGCGTGTTCCTGGGCCACGTGCCCGGCTGTCGCGCCGCAAAAGGCAAGCAACGCTAAACTTTCTCTTCGTCTTGTCGCGGTCTCTGGCGGTCAACTCCGCCTCGGTCTCTCAGCCTCATGCTCCGCTGCCCTCCCCCGTCCTTCTCTTCTTTCTCGCTCGCACACTGACATGTCTAGGCCTCCTCAGCGGCCACATTCTCCCCATTCTATTCCCGCAACCCATCGATCGGAGCAGTCCATGCTGGGTCCGCAAAACGCACAAGATTTCATCCGTGCTCTCAAAGCTTCCTCCGATCCCCCCCATGCGGGAGGACCCTGCAAGGTGCAAATTGCCAAGCAGGCATGGGACAACCAACTCCTGTATGTCCCCAACAAGGCCGAGGCCATCGTGGACTGGCTTCTTTCCCGTCTGCTCAAGGACAAGTCCAAAGACAGGTGAGGCCGCCGAGCCGCTCCCGTTTTTCAAACTACTCACCTGCCCAGTAGGGATGAGAATCCCGTAGTCGATACGCGGTATTGGGACCTACTCGCTGACATTCTGACCCCTTCAAACACTGCGCGCGAAGGCGATCACAGTCGTACATTAAGAGCGTGGCTGATCCCCCTGCTTAATCGCATCCCAATTGCGCCCATTATCCTCTCCTACCTTGAACTGGCGTCAGAAGGCGATCGATTCGACCATGTACGGTACAAGCTATTTGCTAGGTGTGTCTCGATCCTTTGGCCCTTGGCAGTTCCCAAGTTCAGCCCCGAAACCTTGCTGGAGTGTTTTGGTGCTGTCGTCCACTTGAGCGTCTCGCCTGTTGTCCTCGCCTCCATTGGGTCATGGGGCACTTTGCAGACCTTGGATAATTTCCGCGCCCCATCGAGCATTGTGGTCTCGTACCGGGCATCCTTGGCGGCCTCGGCCTCAAAACGAAAGGTGCGGAACACGGGTGCGACTTCTGCAAAACGGGGTACTTGGCTGACCAAACCGTATGCTTAGCAACTCTACACGTTGTTTCTCAAGAAGCACCTTCCGCGCTGGGTCCACCTCGTGCCATCTGACGGCGACGTTCCACCTATCGTCTCCGACGTTTACGATGCCGGCATTGAAACCATGTTTGGGCTAGAGATTGTGAAGCAGACAGCGGACAATGAGCCCGACTCGGCGCTCTCGGACGCACTTGAGAACACGTTGAAGAACTCTCCGGCCATCGTGCTCCGTTCTCTGCCTCGCTTATTCGGGTCTTACGCTCAAAACCTCAAACGCCACAAGGGCAACCTTTTTGGCCAAGGCTCCAGTCAGACCCCGGGGCATGTCACCGACCAGGTGCAGACTGCGGCCATGGCATTCTACGCCACGTGCAGTGCCCTGACTCGGACAACGATGGATGTTCAATCATGGGAGTGTCGTGTTTCGTTGCTGGAGGTCGTCGAAAGAGAGGGTCTGTTCAATTTTAATGACAACGAGGCTAGGACGCTTCTACGTCGAGACGGTGACTTGGCTGTGGAGGCACTTGCTACCGCTTGGGATGGTTCGTACATACATTGTCTGTATCCACTTCACGCTCAATTCATATGTGTTATTAGAACAGCACACTGTGCGCACTGACTGTGCTGTGAAGGTGCTTGCGGCACTCGCCCGGATCGACCATGATCTCATGTCAACCTCCTTCAATGTCGTATACTCCAGGCTCCTGGTTGTGAGTATCACCATTTATGGTGTTTTCGCATGCTGTTCATTAAGCCGTGCGTGTCCAGATCCCCAGCTCGATCTCGTCTGGCTTGCAATACGTCCGGTTGCTCCTGGAGTACGACTCCAAGGCCAGGGACTTGCCCTCGGCTGTTGTACACATGTCTGAGGCGTTCTCGGTTCCTCATCTCGAGCGCATTCCCGATGGCCCCCTCGCTGCCTATCGGCTTGCTTCCTCAAGCCCCCTGACCAGCTTGCCCTTCCTCGACGAACTTTCAAGAGCCGTCCATAACTTCCTTACACCGGGACAGGTCCTGGAAACCATATCCGATATCTCGCGGAGCCTCAAGGATGTATACGAGCGCTTTCTTGAGCGTGATGTGGGGCAGTCTGCCGATCGAGGTGACGGCCCGAGGAAGAAACGGAGGAAGAGCGCAGCATCGCCATCGACCGACCACTCGGACTCCGAGTACCACGCCATCTCATTTGCACTAATCGCGCGCACCATGGTGGTCGTTCTGCGCTCTCTACCTTTGCATAGCCTCACGGACGACACCCGCGCGGAGGCGGAGAGGTCGGTCCGGGCGGTGTATGCTTCTGTCGCGATTCGCGCGCTGGGAGACGGACTCGGGAACATCGATCGGTCAGGTTCGCAGTCCTGGCAGTTTGTCGTGACAGGGGCCTTGCGTCTACACTACGGTCTCGCTCGCGCATCCGCATTGCATGCAGAGCTTCTACTCGGAGATGAACTGCTTTCGGACATGCTGAAGTGCGTGTCGTCCGCCTGCGTAATGCCGGAAGTCGTCGTGGAAATGGTATGTTCAGTGGATTTCAAGCGCGCAGCACTCTCACTCCGCCTGTAGCTTCGGACATTGCTACATCAGTGCACCATAGGTCGTCTACACCCAAGAGGAGTTTTTGACAAACTACTTGACTATCTGGAAGCGCACCTTTCGTGCCAGAATACCGCTGGAGCGGTAAATCCCATGCTCTGGACGTGCACACCAGCGGCGGGGTAGCGGTCCTACACCTACTGGTAGACAGATGGTTACCAGAGTTTAGGTAGGTTTCCCAGGATTAAATTAGTCAGGTTTCATAACGGAAACTTGCAGTGCACAAGCGACACCGAAGCAACTGGAAAGGCTGGCCTCGACCTCGTAAACGCGAGGCGGGAGTCTCCTGACTCGCGACCACCGCTTAGCCTGAGCGCGCAGTCCATTCTATCCAGAATGCTGCACAATGCGCAGTTTTGGGAATTGCTCCGCTTGCGTGGTAGGTTCCCCATCCGAACTTCATCATGGTCGCGAAATTGTCTCACCAAGTTCTGGTGCTGTAGAGGCCTTCGTCGCGGAATTAATCAAGCAAACCGCCCCGTTGACGGAATTTGACATCTCGAACCTCTTGTCTCACCTGACGGTCGACGCTCCTCTTCTAACAGTCGACACCGTTGTCCAAATTGCATCCGCATATGGTATCCTCCTTCTTACGCCAGCGGAGTACCTTCCTCGAGCGACGCACATTGAGTTCCTCAAGCGAGGCTTTGTTGCTGATATCGTCGCGTATCGGACATTGCGCCATGCTCGGAAGAGCCAGTTGTCCTTGGACAACTTACTAACTATCCGGGAAGTCCTGCGTCGGACTGTAGCTCATCTAGGCATGGTCGAGAATGTTGTATGTTCATGTATTGCTGACAGTACGCCGTTGCTGACGTCTTACGCAGGTGTCAAAGGAGTTCCTAAACTACCTCCTGGAACAAGGCGCTGTCAAGGAGGCGGAAATTGACGTCAGCAAGGACGTCAATGCGACCACCTTGGCTTTGGTGGACGTGTACCAGGGGTGCGCCGCGTCGTAATCCAGTGTTCTGCAATCGCTTACGTTCATCCAGATACCTCGTTCGGTTAGCCAAGAAGGGTGAAGCTGACCCGGTCATTGACCTTACCCGTCGTTACATTCGGTCCTATGGCGCCGGAAACCTTGACATTAGTCGCCGGCCATCTCTTCTTCTCATCGATGCTCTGGTTCAAAACACCTCTCCTCCTGAGTAAATCCTTGCAATTTGGTTACACGTCTCAGTACTTATGCCCAGCTAGTTTTTCCACCTCGTGTGTGAGTTCACTACGTGAGCTGGAGAAGAGCATGCTTCGTTTCAGCCTGCCGTTGGTGTCTCCGCACTCCGACGGTCGTGAATTGCTACTGGACTACAACGTGTTGGACATCTGGGCGCACCTTCGCAAACTCAGCAGATGGTTGGGTGTTGACGGTATGTACCCATTCCGAGATCACCGACCGATTTCAAACCTTGTTTCAATCCACAGGATCAGATATCCCAAATATCGGCATGCAATTGTCCCGCAAGTTGCTCTCGTCAGTCGGCAACAAGCGGAATATTATCGCTCTAGGACCGGTTGTGCTTTCCATCCTGCTCGGTGAAGCTCAGAGTTCGTGCTTTGAGGAGGTCCGAGAACGCATGGAATATTTGACAGTTGCATATCTGGCACTGGTCCGTGAGGGCGGTCGAGATGGTCAGTTCCGTCGTATGACACTGTCAGACGCCCTCCGTGCTGAATACATCTCCGCAGGTATAAGTGATCTAGAGCCCCAACTCGCTATCGATTGCAAGACACTTCCTACGGAGTCTTTCTCTTCCCTTTTGGATCTGGTCTACAATGGGCTTCCCTTGCAAACAGGGCTATCGACACAGGACGTCGCCAATCTAATCCGGCTTTCATCAATGCTTCTGCGAGAAGCGCCAGAAGGTGAGTGTCGCGCCGCTTTCGGATGAGATTGAGGTGGTCAACGGCTGATAATCTGCGAAGGCACCGCAAAAATATGTCAATCCCACACGACGAGATGTTTGAACCTCTTTGCGGACGATGAGGATTTCACCACAACTCCTGTTCTCCGCCGTGAAGTCGTTGAATTCGTCGTTCGTCAATGCAGCGATAGAGTTGGTCCTCTTCATTACTCTTGTGTGTGCCTGGCTCATCTGACTTTCGTGGTAGCCCGCTTCGATGCGAACGATCGACCTTTCTAGCCTCTGGTCGATTCTAAGGGCTCTTCTCTCAAGATCGTCGACGCACGATGCATCATCCGACGCGACGATCTTCCACGGCGTCGTAAACGTCCTCAGCGCGCTCGTTCGTCTCCGCCGGGATCTCGTTCTGAATACCCTCCCCCATCTCGGGTTCGTGCTCCGGCAGCTCGTTGCGTGCCTCCGTAGTGTCCGCTCCCAGCTCGGTGGGAAGCAGATGCGCCTGGTTATGGACACGTTTCCGCGGTGGATCTCCCCGGCCGGGCCGTTGTCCAGTCAGGAGAGCAAGGCTCTTGCCCGGCTGCTCACGACCCTGCTCACGAAGACACTCGTCCGGGTGCATGGCGCCGCAGCCGACACGCAGAAGCCCGAGTCCCTGGTGCGACCGTTCTCCAAGCACGCGGCGTACGTGCTGACCGCGTATGTTGATGCGGTGAATGACCCGCTGTGCGTTGTGCCCTTGGGCATCCGGAAGGAGCTTCAGCCAGGGCTCTTCGCCCTGTGCGAGATGTTGGGGGAGCACAACCGGGATGCCATGATGGTGTCTGCCCTCGATGCCGGCGGAAAGGCGACGATGAAGGCTCTGTGGAAAGAGTACGAGAAGCAACGCTACGTTGGGAAGGGCTGATGCGCAGCCCCCGGTTTCACGCGGGATGGGGGTGAGGTTGTGTGGGGTGGCGCATTGTCTATGTGGTATACAGCTTTGGTACGGTATGTACCAATCTACACGGTTCGGAGCACAGCGCACAGCATGGCCACACGGGTATGAAAGGGCCCGATACAGCACACATTGTCTCTCTGAGTCACAGTGCCTTACTTCACCGCCCACGGCCCAGACACTGTCCCCAGATCCGCTCTCGATAGAGACCGTCGCGATTCTATCTACTGAACACGCTGCCTCTTCACATAGACGCTGCTGTACGGTCGGCCGTTCGGGTACGCCGTCCTCTCGGGGGCGACAAACCCAGCGGCCTTCTTCTCTTCCGCGAGCTTCCTGATCACGCCGAGGAGGTCATCCACAGCTTGCGGCGAGGTCTGGATATGGACCACGAGCCGAGACCCGCCGACGGAGATGGGGGAGGGGAGCTGACTGGCCCGTTCAATGATCTCCTCATAGGTCACGCCAATGGGAGAGGGATCGAAGAAGACCTGTCAGCAAAAAGGCAGATAGAACACCAAAGCTTTCAGTTGGCAAGCCATCGAGCGGCGGAGGGAGAGATAGACTCTGGAAGGCAAGGGGCGGGGAGTGAGTCAACGTACCATGCAAGTCTCGGCGGCACTCGTGATCTCTACGCCGATCTCCTGCAGGCCGCTCTCGAGCTTTCGCGTGAGATCGTGCACGCCAGGGAGCAGGGGGAAGTTGTGGGTGAGCGCATAAGCGGCGGACGCAGCCATGAAGCCCGTCTGGCGCATGCCCCCACCAAAAAGCTTTCGGAACCAGCGAGCCTTCTTGATGAAATCCTTCGGCCCGACCAGGCAAGAGCCAATGGGGGCACCTGAGAACGGTGTCGGTGATTGGATGGATAAAAGTGAATCTTACAGTCCTGTAGCTTACCAAGACCCTTGCTGAAGCACAGGCTGACGGTGTCAAAGGGGGCAAGGAGCTCATTGAGTGGAGTGCCGGTCTCAGCGGCAACGTGCCAGATACGAGCGCCATCGAGGTGCAACTTGATATTGTTGGCGTGCGCGAACTCTGAGATCCGAATGATCTCGTCCTGGGGAAGGATGGTGCCGTTCAGGGTGTTTTCTAATGAGATGATAGCCGTGGGAGCGCTTCACACCGTTCAGTCAGTGTTAGCCCTTCATTTGGAACATCAAGCTCACCTGTGTATCTCCTGCCCGAGCACAACGTTATCTTGTACGTCCTCAAGAGTGAGATGGTGACCTGCAACACGACGGTGAGAGCGTCGCCAGATTACCGGGTACTCCTAGTCATACCGTTTGAAGGGATGACCATCTGCGCGTGGGCGCCGGAGTGGAATGCAAGTCCACCTGCCTCGTAACTAGATGATTTCTCAGCAAGGGCTTATCCTCGAGAGTTTCGACGCACTTACCGAACGATATGCGAACGATGGTCGCAGAGAACAGCGTAAGGAGGTTGCTGGAGGTGAGTCCTCAAGGCGACCTGGTTGGACATGGTCCCGGAGGGGACAAAGAGGGCGGCCTCTTTGCCGGTGATTTTTGCAACATGAGTCTCCAGTGCAATTGTCGAGGGCTCGTGGTATACATCGTCGCCAAGGGACGCCTTTGCAGCGTAGACGAACATCTCTGGCGTGGGCACTATCGAGTACAACGACCATAAGAGGCATGACACCACAAACGATCGGGATGCCGCTAACCTGTAATGGTGTCAGCTGGACGAAACAAAGAAGTTAGTATTCGTGTAGCAGTTCGGAAGCGGATTCTTTACAGATGAAAGCTCTCGTGATCGCCGCAAAACCTGTCTTGTTATCCTGATGTGCAGTGATCCAGACTCAACAGTAGAAAGCAGGTTGGCACAGAACTGAAACCTACATCTTCCTGCGTCGAGGTTAAGATATCAATCTTGACTTGCTCGGCGATTTGGGCACGGGCAGCGTTCAAGTTTGCGGCGGCCATTACTTGGATCGTTGTTGGAGAAGTGGTGGATTGGAGACGAAAAGTGGGTGGGCGGGCTTGGAGACGACGGAGAGAGCGGATGGGACGAAACATAGGCCGAGGACTCGCTTTCGGCGCGATGCAAAGTTTGGATTATTTCTAGTTCCGGGCGGGGATTGGTCATGCCGTGCAAGTTGGGCGGATCTGGGAGTCAGCAGCCACGGACACGCTCTCTCAGTCGTCGACTGCTTCAGTCCTGGCACCGCGACGCTGACCCCCTCGGCTCAGATAAGATAAAGTTATCTTTCAATCCCACGTGCCGGAGCTGTGCCTCGGTCTTCTGCCTCGCCGCCTTGTCCGGCCAGGCCAGAGTTTTGTCCTCGTTTTCGACGGCTTCGACAGTCCTCTCCTGGTCCTCCCCCCCACCTGCTCTTGGGCTTCCTCTAGAGCGTTTTCGCCTCCCATCTGCCCTTCTCTGGCATCCTCCCCTCTCCACTCCATCTCATTCATCACATTCACTATGGGCAACGTATGTGTCTTGCGGGTCTCCGCCGATCTCTCTGACCGCTTGCCTCCCCTTGCGTTTGCAGGGCGCGAAGGCTCAGCAGAAGAGGGAGAGGAACGCCGGCAAGGCCGCAAACGCCGCAAAGAGCCAAACCAAGACCAACCAGGCTGCGATGAACATCGTCTGCACCGTATGCAGGCAAGCCTTCGTAAGTTTCTTCCTCTGTCAATCTGCTGCATCTGCGCCCTGACCGCGTCCTCCAGCTCCTGACCACTCGTGGCCCCGCGTGAGTGATGATTGGCGACACTCCCATTAATCACCCCTCACTATCCTCCTTGAACAGCCTCGAGGAGCATGCGCAAAACAAGCACAGCAAGAGTCTGGCAGATTGCTTCCCCACTTACGGGAAGTAGCACTCCCCTCCTTCAACCTCTCCATCTCGGTTTCTCCCCTTGGATATAGATAGTGGGGATGTCCTTGTTTTGTTCGATTCCTATACCACCAATTTTTGCGGAGTGGGCAGCTGGTTCTGCGCGTCGTGTGATGCATTAAGCGATTATACGATACAACATAAGACTCAAGTGCGGCTGGGGGGGGGGACCGACTTGGAATATCCAGCTTCTAGGTGGCGAGTGCCAGGTGGTGTAGCGGTAGTTGACGAGACGGGGGTCCTCATAGCGAAGTGAATGCGCCGGGCCCGGCGCCTCCCGCCGCGGCACCAACGGTTTGGAGCTTCTCCCCGACCTTCTTATTGACCTCGAAAAACTTGGCGACGCAGCGGTCTATGCAGACGCTCTCGCCCTTATTCAGGTCGCCCTCTGCATATCGTGTGCTGATGCACTTTGCGTGACATGACCTGGAAGGGAAGGGGAAGTTAGCCTGCATGCGTCCACGGGGTCGCTGGGCGTGTCAATTGTGAAGCACTGACGAGACTAGGCGGTTGAAGATATCGGTGATCATGTCCAGTCTGATATCAAGATGTCAGAACATGGCGTTATGTCTAGAAAGAGCTGGTGTGAACTCACTCTTGGGTAGCCATGTCAACACGCTCCTGGTTGATACCACCAGCGCCGGGTGTGGAGTTGCGGCCCAGGAAAGACATTTTGGTGAATTATAAGGAATATGCCGATAGTAGCAGAGAAAAGAAAGGCGACTGAGGAGAAGCAAGACAGCGGAGGGTGAGTGCTGTCTGGGGGTGAGGTGGTCGCTGGACGAGCGACGCGCTGCCGTCCAGCGCGTCATGCCCCCCTTCCCGATTGGGAAATGAAAAAGTTTGCGCGTGACTGCCGCGATCGAGCCGATCCTCCGATTCCTCGAGCTCCCGTCGCCTGCGTCCTGTGCACTCTCGACCATTTGGCTTGCCTAGTCTCCTCCCCAGTCTTTGCTTTCAAGGCAGGAACGCGTCGCTGCCATGGTTGAGACGCCCTCGACGCTCGCAGTGCACCGGTGCCGTTTCGTCGACTTTGCGCCTTCTGCAGTCACAGCTCTCGCTTTCCCGCCTCTCCCCCTCCCCTCGGTCAAAGGCAAGAGGGCTGCCAAAAATCAGGCATTTCCAGGCTTCGCCCCGTTGGTTATCGGTCGTGCGAATGGGAACATCGAACTTTGCGAATGGACTGGCTCGGGTCCTCGCAGTCAAGCGCCACAGGCCTGGGTTGTCCGCAAGGTGTGTTTTTCTCCATACCTCGCACATGGAGGGGGGACTGAGTGAAGAAACTTTTCTCTTTTAGACCCTGTCAGGTCCATACCCTTCAAAAGTCGAGTCTCTGGCGCTCACCTTTCGCTCCCCGAGGCGAGCTTCAGAGGAGGAGGTGCCTTCATGGTCGAACTTGAGGCTGTTTAGTGCCGGAGGAGGTAACGAACTGGTTGAATGGGATATCGAGAAGGGTTGCGTAAAGGTGTGTTATATTGCACTTTATATTGTACTGTGTAGATGTAGCATACACTCATGCTTATTGCAGCGTACACTTCCTTCACAAGGAGGACCCATCTGGTCACTTTCACCCAATCCTGCATCTACTGTCCTCGCTCTCGGCTGTGAAGATGGCGCCGTCCGTCTTGTGTCGTTGCTTTACGACGAACTCAACCACCTGCGCCGTTTGGATAGGGTCAAGAGCCGGATCCTCAGCATTGCCTGGGGTCCGCCCGTTCCTCGACAGACAAAAACGCAAACTGCAAACGCGGATTCCGACTCAGACGACTCAGACGATGACTGGTCCGATTCTTGGCTGGTCACCGGATGTTCTGACAGCAGTCTACGGAAATGGGACTTCTCGACCGGTCGTGCTCTGGAGCGCATGGGGACCGACAAGATCCGTGGTGAACGTACCTTGGTTTGGGCAGTCAGCGTATTAGGGTACGCCTTTGTAATCGACTTTGTTGTGAACAATTTCGCTCACATCCATTCTCCATTAGTGACGGCACGATTGTATCGGGCGACTCCATGGGTATCGTCAAGTTTTGGGACTCCATGACTTGTACGCAATTGCAGAGTTTCCAAGGGCACGCCGCAGACGTTCTCTGCTTGACCGTCGGGCCAGTGAGTAGTACTATTTTTTTTATCGTTAGGCCGCACCGTCCTGAACGTATTATTGCAAGGATGGTACGGTCGTGTATACCTCTGGTGTTGATCAGAAGGTCTCTCAATTCTCTTACGTCAAGACATCTCACTCCTCCACGAATCCCTCCCCTCTTTTTGCCCATGCTACCGGCAAATGGGTCCAGTCCTGCTCTCGTCGATTGCATTCACATGACGTTCGCGCACTGGCCATCTGGCCTCCGCATAGTCCACTGCCTCCCTCTCACCGGCGACAATTCCCTACAGATATCGCCCCCGTTCTCGTTTCCGGCGGACTCGATATGTCAGTTGTCGTAACACCCGCAGCTCTCCCAACAGCAACGCTATCTGGGAAGGTCATGAACCCGCTCTCGACCAGCACACAGGCGACGTTCGAAGATGCATATCACCGACGGCTTGCGTACTCTAGCGGTGCTGCTAGTGCGTCGGCGGTACATCTGGCAAGAAAATCTAGACTTGTCCTCTGTACAAGGGAGGCGGGTTTGACGGTGTGGCGGGTTGGGAAGAGGAGACCTCGAGGAGACGGTCTTGATCTGGACCTGGAAGGTGGACAAGACCGCGGTTGGGAACGCGTGTTGGACATGGACTTGAACGTTCACACAAACCTAGTCATAGGTGCAATTTCGGACGATGGGCGATGGATTGCTGTTTCAGATTGGTACGAAACAAAGCTATTCCAGCTCTCAGAGGAGGTAAGCAGTATGGTCATGTGTATACGAGCTGTTCTTTCTGACGATTCCAATCTCGACAGAAAAATGGTGATATCAAGCCTAGGCGAATACGAGACTTCTCAGCCACTCTCCAGAGTTCGCTCAGTGAAGCTTCCACGGGCGCGTCTTCCCTCGTTTTTACCCCCGACTCTTCCAAGCTTGTCCTCGCCACGTCTAGCTCTGCGGTGGTCGTCATCATTGATCTTGGCTCGGAAGATAATGCCCCACATATCCTACGCAAATTTGAACAGCATCGAGTCCGAGACAGTTTCGTCAAGGGTCGGCTGGTCAAAGGTCGACAGGCACCAGCGGCTGTAAATGGCGATGACGTCGAGATGGGTTCGGACAACGAGGAAACACCTGCCGCGGACGGTGCAGAGTCTTCCGCCGAAGACTCCGACACTGAAGAGTCAAACCTGGTCCACACCACTGTGACTCGCATAGCCGTCAGCCCCGATGGGCAATGGCTTGCGACGTCCGACGACCTCAGACGGACCCACGTCTTCAACCTCGACGCCATTCAGCACCACGGGACACTTCCGACGTTCCCGCAACCTGTCCACGCTCTCTCCTTCGACCCTTCCGCGCCCAGCACTCTCGTCCTCGGCTTCGCAGACAATCGGCTGGAGATATATGACGTGGAGGCACGCCAGTTCCCGCGCTGGGCCCGCTCGCTTGTCAACGGCGTGCCACAACGCTTCACGCACCTGCACGATCCCGTCTTGGGTGTGACATTCGACCCGGGTTCGCGCGTCGGCGGTGGAGGCGTGGACGGGGAGGGTTCGCCGCTCCCACCCAAGACCGCGCTGTTCTGGGGCGCGACGTGGATATGCAAGGTCATGCTCACCCAGCGCATCGGCTACGGCGGCTTCGAGAAGCGGAGACGAGGCAAGCGGAAGGCTCCCGAAGCGAATGCGAACGGACGGATCGAGGTCAGCGTGGAGGAGGGGCAGCAGGAGGGGCAGCAGCGCAACTTCAAGCTTGTCACGCATTACCGCCCGCTGTTGTTTGTCGATTTCATCGCATCTGGGGAGCTGGTTGTCGTTGAGCGGCCGCTCGTAGACGTCCTCGCGAAGCTTCCCCCGGCGTACTTCAAGCCGAAGTACGGAGCGACGTAGTTGCTGTGCTGGGGCGTACAGTGCTTCAAAAGTACCATATATGTATAATCACAACAGACGGTGGCTTTCATGCCAATGCCATATACCTTCCTCTTAAGTTACCACGTCCGCTTCCACATTTCCTGACAACAGCGAACTTTGTCCCTCATACCAGCACTTGAATCTCAAGGAATTCGCTCATGAAACAAGGACTCGCTCACATACTCAATCATTATGCGCGTGCTCTAAGGACAAACTCTATGTACGGTGGGGATAATGTAGGTACCTGGGCGCTGTCCGGTATGCTGCTAATTCTAAAATAGTCCACTTATTTAAACGTCTAGGAGGTCATTGCATAGCCAGCATCGTGATTACCAACTGTCCCATGTGAATCTTCATGTCGAGCTCACGGTCTGTTCTAGGCGGTCTTCCTCGTCTTGAACCTCTGATTCCCTTGAGACCCAGTTAGCAACATCATTGTGCCAAGACGCACCATACGTACTTGGCATTCAAAAGCGACAGGTACAATGTCCAAAACACTCCACAGGTGGCCTGGAAGGGGACACGATACGGTAGCGGCATGTATCTGAAGTTGATCAGCTGCAAAAAATGACCGTCAATTTTCCGTGAAGCCAAGTCACAAGAAACACATACCTGCGCGAGGGGCCAGACCCGCCAGTTAGCAAGCAGGGCCACTTTATACATGTCGTTGAATCGTTGTTGGATGTGCTTCATGTCGCGACCCTCCATAAGCCCCATTGAACCGATGAACAACGTTAGCTGTATAACTGATTAGTACGCTTGAGCTGGACGAACTAGACTGGCAACGTACGCCCATGGGCGCCCTTGCTCGTGTGTTAGCATGCGCAGGCGGACTAATGCGGCCGGTGATAAGGACTCACACGAGGAGCTGGTCTGCGCCGACACGACGCGCAAGTGCATGGAAGCTGACCCTGCCCCTGCAGTTGTCCCGCCTTACAGGCCGTAAAGGCAGGTTGTGCTCGAGGAAAAAGTTCCACCGACCGATGAGTGGGCCTACCACATGGGTTGCTTTTAACATATAGTTCGTACAGGACAGAGCGCGAAAACTTACCCATGGCAAAGCCGAACACGAAGAAGCGCAACGTCCGCAATAAATCATACTGGTGCTTCTGCCGGCCATT
Organism: Ganoderma boninense; assembly: GCA_002900995.3. Taxonomy (NCBI): domain Eukaryota; kingdom Fungi; phylum Basidiomycota; class Agaricomycetes; order Polyporales; family Polyporaceae; genus Ganoderma; species Ganoderma boninense. Next base: position 3,275,351 of record CM035305.1, read on the forward strand.
GTCTGGATCAGTCTGGAAAGGACGAGGGGTTAAATTCACATGACATCGCGTATGAAAAAGCACCGAGATACGAACGAGCTTCTGTGAAACCTGAGCGACAGCGTCCCCGAATGCGTTCAGTGCGCCGTTGGTGACTGCGAGCGTGAAATAGGGGCGAGCCGTAAAAGATTGTTGGTAGACACGAGCGAGTGCGAGGCTAGCCATGGTATTCTAGCGTATGTGGGTAGAGACAGAGGTGGGGGAAGATTCCTGAGGTCGCACATAGAAATGGTGATGAGAACTCCACAGGAGCTCCTTGATTGCGTCCGCCGGAGGGAGCCCTCTAAGTAGCCACCCTCGATCCATCCCGGCGTCTAGGCGATGAATACTCTTATGCTGAACGCCCAGGTAGGAAACTTCGAGGCCCTTCACGCTAGACTCGAACAGACATCTGGCGAATGAATTTTATTGCTATAGTGACGCGAGGCAGTCTAGAACGAGTCATCCAAGGCCAGCAGACGACAGACGGAGAAAACATACGGCACAATCACAGTAACCTTAGCTTCGCCGTAACCTTGTTCACGAGCTCTACGGGACCTGTTATAGGGAAATATTATACACTTGAAGATGAAGTTCAGCATCGATTTCAATATACGTACCTGGACCGATACCAAGTACAGTGCGGGAGCCTGCGGCGATTTGAGTTCGTCCACTGGAGTGGAGAATGAGCTTCATAAACAGAGCACAAGAAGCGGTGACTAACGCATCGAAAATCGAACGAGCTGCCAGACTCAAGCTCTTGGCTATCGCTTCTAGCTCTAGAAGCTCGTCTTCCGAACCGGCTTTTAGTGCGATCTTTGCTTGACTAGGTGTTACGTCAATATGCAATGCCACCACCAGCCGAATGTTTGACCGCGCACCCAGTTCGCTCCCAGTGCTTCAATAACTGCTCAAGTGGTCATTGGAGGGAAAAGGACATTCTCAATCCGGAAAGCTTACAGCAGGGTTCGTTTTCTGAAGCGCCTTATAACAGGCGAGGGTGGCATGCCTTGCCTGTGCTTGAGAATCCGGGTCCATACGAACAAGCCATGGTACTTACCCGCACCTTCAAAGTCTGGGTGAGACAAAAGAATAAATCAGCTGGGATACTACTCACTGAGCCGCGATCTTCCCAGTGCTCATCCCAAGATCGGTTCGTACGACCAATACCTATTCAGCATGAGCGCAAGGTCTCTTCTTGGGATATGGGTGGCATACACACCATCTTGCAAGGCTCCAAGAACCCGGGTTTCACTGCAGAAAGGTCCCCATCGGCTAGCTCCTCGTCCTCGCTCTCACTATCTTCGTGGGCATCCTGCGATTGGTCCGGTTTCGTCGCAGGGGGTGGACTCGGCTCTGCCGCGTTTCTCTCTCTATGAGTAGACCATGCTCCCAATGCAAATCCGGCACTAAGCGAGGTGGCCAGAGAAATGGCGAGAATTACTGTGAGCCACTGTGTTAGAGCAGTGCAAGAGGCAGAGAGAATCAGATGTGCGGACCACTTTGAGACGAAGAGAGCGAAGACATGCCGGGGCGGCGTTCGCCGAGCGTACCTCCCGACTCCGTCTTCGACTTTTTGCCGAGGGGCGCTTCTTTTACCTTCATTTCTCTCCAGGCTGAGGCTCGTGCACCTTCCTCCTTGTTACCCAGTCTAGCCCGTCATCTTTCGCAGCGGCTTGCCTCACCGACGACGTCCCAATGGTTTCCGACGACTCAACCCCACCCGTCGGCCCTGCAGGCGGTCCATCTCGCAAACCTTTCTCAGAGCTTGACCTCTCGGAACCAACCATGAGAGCTCTCAACGAAATGAAGTTCGAAACCATGACGGCTGTTCAAGAGCACTCAATACCCCCCCTTCTTGCTGGGAAGGACGTTCTAGGTGCTGCAAGGACAGGGTCCGGGAAAACACTTGCTTTCCTCATTCCCGCTGTGGAAATGTTGCATCGACTGAAGTTCAAGCCTCGCAATGGTGCGCCTTCACTTTGTATGATGCTAGTGTCTCCAACTATGACCAGCTGACAGTCATGGCTTCCCACTGGTAGGTACCGGGGTCATCATCATTTCCCCCACACGAGAGCTAGCGCTACAAATATTCGATGTAGCGAGGGAGCTCATGCAATTCCATTCACAAACATTCGGTATCCTCATGGGCGGTGCGAACAGGAAGGGGGAGGAGGTGAAGCTGCAGAAGGGCGTAAATCTGCTGATTGCAACACCGGGTCGGCTCATTGACCATTTGGAGGTACGTCTCGTCCAGACGCGACTGGTTTCGCAGGAGTATCCATTCAGTTCTGTCCAGGGTACCAAGGGATTCGTTTTCCGGAATCTCAAGAGTCTCGTAATCGACGAAGCAGACCGGATATTAGAAGTCGGCTTCGAGGAGCAGATGAAGAAAATCATTTCTACTCTCCCCAATGGTACGCGTTCCTGTGATCGCTATGCAATTGCGTCGCTAAGTGAACTCTGCAGAGGGTCGCCAGTCTATGTTGTTCTCCGCAACACAGACGAACAAGGTCTCCGACCTCGCACGGATATCCCTTCGCCCTGGACCCATTCTCATTGACGTTGACAAGACCGAGAACACGAGCACTGTCTCGACGCTGACTCAAGGATATGTCGTTTGCCCATCCGATCGTCGATTCCTCCTCCTCTACACGTTCCTCAAGAAGAATATCAAGAAAAAGATGATTGTATTCTTTTCGAGCTGTAGATCCGTAAAGTACCATGCCGAACTTCTCAATTATATTGATGTACCAGTACTTGACCTTCACGTATGTTTTCCCCTCTCAATATTCACTTTAGAAATTGTGCTGACAGCTTGTACGCAGGGTAACCAAAAGCAACAGAAGCGGACAGCGACCTTTATGGAATTCCGTAATGCGGAGACTGGCATCCTCCTGTGCACAAACGTCGCAGCGCGAGGGCTCGACATCCCTCGGGTAGACTGGATCATTCAGTATGACCCACCAGATGATCCCCGAGACTACATCCATCGAGTGGGGCGGACAGCGCGGGCCGGGAATGCTGGCAAGAGTCTCATGTTCCTCCTTCCCAGCGAGCTCGGCTTCCTTCGATATCTCAAGGAGGCGAAGGTTCCTCTAAACGAGTATACCTTCCCTGCGAACAAAATCAGCAATATTCAGTCACAGGTGTGCAAGCAATTACGCATCTTGATCCAATTGACTAATGATGGGGTCAGCTTGAGACGCTCTTGCAAAAGAACTACCACCTCTGGCAGTCCGCTAAAGAGGGCTATCGGTCGTATCTACAGGCGTACGCCTCGTACTCGCATAAGAAGATCTTTGACGTCAACCAGCTGGACCTCACCAAGGTCGGGAGGTCATTCGGTCTCACTGTTCCGCCCCGCGTGAGCCTCAACGTCGCCGGCAGCGGGAAGCCCGAGAAGAAGCGGAAGCGGGACGGGTACGACGAAGAGGACTGGCAGGAGATTGACGCTGTGGACAAGGAGTCGGGCGATGAGGACGCGGAGCAGGATGCGGGGCAGACATCGAGGAGAAACATGCGCGAGCAGTCGAGAACGAAGCGGGAGGAGACGCTAGGTCGGAAGAGGGCTGAGAAGGAGGTGTACCGGAAAGGCATGGAGCGGAAAAAACAGAAGGCCGAAGGAACGCAATGGAGCAGATGACCCTACGAAGCTCTCGCCTCCCTCGCGGGATCCATGCTGCTCCAAACATGTCCTCCCGAGTCGTCTGAGTGTTGTTGTCTTGCATGCCATGTACGTGTTTCCGCGTAGATTACATGCGTACCGGTTCCATGCTTCATGTTATGGACGATCAGACATGACCAGCAACGTTGCGATGGCCACTAGCACTGGCGACAGCATCCGCGAACGTGGCGAGGGTGCGGGATGCGCCAGCCGTCGGCGTTGTTGATAAGTGCAGTGGGGTCATGGGCGCTCCAACCACGGGGTGGCGTCGTGCGCCGGCCCTAAAGCTGGACCTCGTGTGCGTCACCGCGCGGTGTTCTGTATCACTTGTCCACGTCTCGTCCGTCCCCACACATTTTCGCCCTCGTACGACAGCCCTCAAGAGCGCAATGGCCACAACGCAGGTCAGTACATTCCTATGTATACCTCTAGAGACGTTTGATTGAATTCTGGACGGAATGGCCCCGAAACAGCACTACCTCTGGGCCGCAGGCCACTTCCTCCTCCTCATATGCTCCCTTCGATTTTTCCTCGCGAAGGTGATGTTCACATCCATCTCTTCGTTCTGGTACAGAGGTGCGCATCTCCCGTTCTGGCCTCCTCAAGGGAGGTATTGAGGTGATTGTGGTGCAGCGAGTTTCACGGGGGCGCTCGTCAGCTACGCCATTGTGTGCCAGTACGTCCATGTTCTGTCTGTCGCGCTGGCTTGCGAACACAAGGAATTGACTATCTGGCTGCAGAAAATCGCTAGGGGTACGTCTTTGCGATGGAACTACATATCGACTAGACCAACCAATGGTGACATAGGTGCCGCAACCCAATGCTGCCTGGATACGGCGCGCCCTGCTGGATGAGGTATGTCCTATACGCCTCCTACAACCCTATGTTGGTTTGACCTGCTCTCTCCAGAATATTCAATACTTCCTGCTTGCCTTCTTTTGGTGGTCGACGCGCCCCGTAACATGTACGTGGCCAACTCATTCCATCATATGGGGTCTGCTGAATTCCAGTGTCTAGTTGCACTCGTCCCCTACGCCATTTTCTCTCTCTTCCATGCGCTCACCTTCACGCGCACGACCTTAATGCCCCAGTTCCTTCCTCCGGGCCCTCCCGCGCAGCAGGGTGCCGCTCCCACTCCTCATCCCCTCGCGAAGAAGCTGCAGGCTTGGGTCAAGGGTTCGTCGTTCGGCTTTCTCCTGCCAAGGGTGTGCATCTCATGACTTTCACAGCCAACTACGACAACGCTATGAGGGCCGTCGCTTTCACTGAGCTCCTGATCATGGCGCGTGTCACCATCGGTGCACTGACTTGGCGCCTTGCTCTGGTCGCCCCTGTCATCTACGCACACTTCCTTCGCCAGCGCTGGTACCAGTCCAAGTTCACGCGCGAGGCGGTTATCTACGTCGACGGCAAGATCACTACCTTCGTGTCGAGCCCCGGCAGGCCTCCCGTCCTTGGGCAGGTGTACACCCAATTCGGGGGCATCATCGGCAGGTGGGTAGGGTCTACCCTCAACAATAACGGTGCCGCTCAGAACGGGAACGGCGCGGGAGCTGCGGGGGCGGGTGCTGGTGCACGCCGTCAGTGAGCTATGTAACTAGTATGATTTCCTTTCAGCGGCCTGTCCTGAGTTCTGCTCGAACACTAGTGGATTCGGTAGGATGATAGATTAACTTGCAATTTATGTTGTCTATATTTCAGGTCCCAAATAATTGTCCGGATTTCTTTCCAGCATCTGCCTCTGCCGTGATACTATGAATGGTCGAATACTGGTCTGATGTGGTCGGAGTGTCCAGGCAATGCCGTTGCTTCTCCTCGCTCCTCATTAGTCTGTCTATTGGAGAACTGTTTTCCCGTTCACCGGTCTAGCCCTTGCCATTCACCTTGATCCCGTTGGGCTGCGTGGTTTCGTAAGGATACGTCATAGGTTGCCCATACGTATGTACCCTTTAAATGACGTACACGACGGACTTTCATGTCCATGCAATTCTCCGACACACACGTCGAGGCCAGTGCAAGTGCATACTATTTTGCAAGGAGTGTTTGAGTGGTTGGCGGACCTGCCGAGATCAATGAGAGACGGGCCGCGGTGCGGGGACGGCCAATGAGAGGCGTTCGGGGCAAACAGGGCGAAGAGGCGCCGAGTCGAAACGGGTCGAGGGGCGAAGCTGGCGTCGTTGAAAACGTCCTGCTTGGTCGATGTCACGAATCCCTGTGCCGTCCCCCTCCTACAACCGTAGCGCAGGCGCTCCTCGTGCTACCTCTCCCATCCCCTTCCCTCCAGACCGCTCCGCCTCTCCTCTTCCTTCTCGCTACCAGCCGTCTTCGTCCATGTCGACGCTTTCTGGGTCCATGTCCGAGACTCGGAAGAAGCAGAGCAAGAGGGATGAGGTACGTGTCATGTAGAATTTGGTTCGTGGTACTTCCATCTCCGCGGACCCTGTGGGAGGTTGTGATATGCCAAAGCACCGGTGTCTTCAGCGAGGAGGGGACACACGTGTATGAACTACACTATGTCTGCGACACTCACTTCCTCGCCTTCGGAGCGCGTCTCCTCGTCCACCAAGCCTGCAAATACGACCTCGCGTCGTCGACTCCCGTCGCGTTTGCCGACCTTTACTGATAATCTTTACGTGCAGGCCATCCGGAAGAAGATCGAGGGAGAGCTCGCGCGCAAGCGCACCATCTCGACCACGAACCAGCAGCCACCCCAGAGCGAGCGCCGTCGCCGCAGAGAGAAGGCCAACGTTCAGAAGGGTACCGTCGCAGCTCTCAAGCCGAGCCCCGCGTTGACCGTCCCGGAGAACATCACCGTCTCGGAGGCGAGTCAATTGTGCGCGGCGAAGCGGACGGACTGCGTCCTCGTAGTGGATGAGGATGAGGGCCTCAGCGGTATCTTCACTGCCAAAGATTTGGCCTACAGGGTACGTCGGCCTTCTTCCTTGGGACGGAATATGGGTTTCAAATAGCGCGACAGGTCACCGCCGAGGGATTGGACCCGCATACAACCCAAGTCAGCACGATCATGACCAGGAACCCAATGGTCACCCGGGATACGACCAGTGCTACAGAGGCACTCCAGCTGATGGTGCAGAGACACTTCAGGCACCTGGCAAGTCGAGACCCAGTTCTGCAGTGCAGGAGATGACCAACTGACACGGATTCGTTTTCAGCCCGTCTGCAACGAAGAGGGCAATGTCGTCGGTCTGCTCGATATCACGAAGGTGTTCCACGAGGCCCTGGACAAGGTCGAGCGCAGCTCCTCGGCGTCCGAAAAGCTCTACCACGCTCTTGCGGGGGTCCAGTCCGAACTCGGCTCAGGTCTGGGTACCAACCCTCAGGCGGCTGCCATGCTCTCCTACGTCGAGGCCCTCCGCGAAAAGACCGCGCTTCCAGACCTCACCACGGTTATGGACTCGCGCACCCTGCCCGCAACTGTCGGCCCGAAGACGACGGTGCGCGAGGTCGCAAAGCTCATGAAGGAGCGAAGGACCACGGCCGTGTGTGTGATGGAACCAGCGGCACCTGGCCAGGCCACAGCGAAGATCGCGGGCATCTTTACCAGCAAGGATGTTGTCCTCCGCGTCATTGCGGCGGGCTTGGACGCGACGAGATGTAGCGTCGTCCGGGTGATGACCCCTCACCCGGACACCGCTCCTCCGACCATGACCATTCACGATTCGCTGAAGAAGATGCACGGTGCGTGCGCATGTAATCGTTTGTTTTGAATTGACTAATAGGATATTCAGGTGGCCACTACCTCAATTTGCCCGTTGTTGAGGAGGACGGACGCCTAGTTGCTATCGTCGACGTCCTCAAGCTGACCTATGCCACGCTCGAACAGGCGAGCCTTCATTGCACTATGTTTGAAAGTTTCGTTTACTAACGCAAATCGCAGATGAACTCGGTGACCGCGGAAACCAATGAGAACGAGGCGGAAGGTGGCCCTATGTGGGGTCGTTTCTTCGAGTCTCTTGGGAACGAGGACACGGAATCGATGATCTCTGGGTCGCACTACAATGGCGAGAGCGTGACGCACTCGCGCAAGTTCTCGCACAGTATGTCCCAACTGCTGCAGTCTCCGCATTCTGAGGTCCACCCCAACGACTCCGCCTCTGTTGTTGACGATGATCAAGAGTCTGCCCTGGCGCGTTACAGCAAACAGGATATCCCTTCTATTGTCGCCCCGCCTGCACCCGCTCTTCCTGTGGACGACGGCACCTATGTGTTCAAGTTCCGCACACCCAGTGGCCGTACGCATCGTTTCCAGGCACGGAACGACAACATAGCGACGCTGCGCGACATCGTTAGTAACAAGCTTGCCACCGATCCCTTCTTCACGGATTACAGGAGCGATGCCTCGAACGAGGCTCCTCCGGACCCCACTGATTTCACGCTCTCGTACACGGACGCCGACGGCGATGTCGTGCTTATCACCTCGGACACCGACGTTACCGACGCAGTGAAAATTGCACGGTCGACGAAGGCTGACCGGGTTGTTCTATTCATCTCGGGCGGCAAAGGATGGGCCGATATCATGGCGGAAAAGAGCGCGAAGCAGGCTGAAGCGGTCGCGGCTGCAGCTGCACAGGAAGCGAAGGAGCTGGAGAAGCTTGGCTTCGCCGTGCCATCCTCTGTCGTGGAACCGACTCCCGCGCCCGCGCCCGCGCCCGCGCCCGCCCCTGCGCCTAGCCCGTATCCTCCGCCGCCGCAGTACGCTCAACCGCTCGTGCCTATGCAGCCTGAGGTGGTCATGGGCATCCCGAAGGACTTGCTGCTGCCGGCTAGTATCGGAGCGTTGGCTGCTGTTATTCTTGGCGTCTTCACCATCTCTCGTTTGACAAGGTAGATAAGTAGTAGTAAGTAATGCGTGCTGGATGCGTAGGTGGATGGAACGTGGTGGAATGGATGGCAGATGCACATGCAAATTCCCCGAATACCTTAGTTAACCTCCGGAGCCCTGTTACTTTGGGCCTGCTATATGATGAGAACCATCTTCGCTCACGATTCCGCTCATGTGCACGCCTCACGACTGTTTTAACGCGTAATGACTAGAATGCCATTCAGACTTGGACATTGCCAGGCACGGGGAGGATGATGATGAAATGCAGTGGCGCCGCAGCCAGAGCTAGCCAGAGCCACGGCGGAAACAAGGTTTTGCAGCGGTGCAGTTGCATGGCGTCCACGTGCAGAAGACGCGTCTGGTCGATCGGCTCGCACCGACGCGCCGCGACCGTGTCCTCCTCCGCCGCCACTGCCCGCCACATCCCGCTCCCCATCCCGCCCTTCCCACGCGGCAACGACGCCTGTCTACCCCCTTGAACCCTGTGCATGTCCATCTAGACATAGCGGTGCAGCAATGCCCAAGCGAGAGCGCGATGATGCCGTCGCTGAGCTCGTGAGTGCCCCTCCTCGCACTCTCAGGGTCCGCGCCTGTCCGCCGCACATCTGCTAACCACTTCATTTGCGATGCAGAGCTCCACCATCTTCGCGGCCATGCTGGAGGAGATCCTCATGGACGTCGTGCAAGAGTCGCATAAGGAGATAGCGAGGTCCAGGGCCGTCTGCGACGTCTGTCATACGAGGTGTGTGCTGTGCGTTCATGTCTCGGACGACACTGACCCGTCCCGCGCTTCGTACAGATGTGGAGGAGGTTCGTTTGTTTTGGGTTTTTCCTGAGGTGCCCTCCTGATTGCGACTTACATTTACGTAGTGCATGTGCCCGGGCCGTCGGGTGCGAATGCGAACGCTAGTGGCTCGAGGATACCTACTCCGACGGGAGAGCTGAGAACTGGCGAAAGCCCGTCCGCGACGGGGGCGAACACGCCAGTCAACGGGAAGGACGGGAATGTGTACTTCGAGTGTCTCGAGTGCAAACGGCAGGTGCGGATTTAGCTCCTTGCTCGGCGGCTCTCTTAGAGTTCAAATCCGGGCCTCTGCGCAGGTTGCGTCGAATCGCTATGCCCCGCATCTGGCGAACTGTATGGGCATTGGAAACAGGAGGGGCGCCGCCAGGAATGCGTCCGTGAAGACCAAGTGCGTGATTTTCACTCTGATCGGTCGGCATGTGTACCGATTGTCCGACGTGCAGGCTTGGGAACGAGTTGGGGAAGGCTGGGTCACCACGTCTCGGGTCGGAGGCTGCGGATGGACACGAGGGTTCGCCAAAACCTCCACTGAAGGGGAAGGGGAAGGCAAAGGGGAAGAAGTCCGGTATGTCATAACCTCTTCGTTCCCCCTCGACCATGTGCGTTGACATGCGTTTGCACCTAGAAGACTCGGCACTCAACGCCAATGGGAAGCGGGTACGTGCCTTGTTGCTTGATGTGGTCCATTCCGGCCTTGTGTTCACTGCGGAAGTACTACCTAGAATGCTTCCCCATCGGTTTCCCCCGTGAAGAAGACAAAGAAGCAGAAGACAGCAGGTGCGTTCATCCCACGATACTGTCAAGGCGTAGAGATCGATATCAGGAATGTAGCATCTCCTGCAGCTCGCATCAAACCCGAGCCCGAGCCTTCGAACAATGTAAGCACAAGCCGTCCTCCGCACGTCCTTTCAATTGACCAGGCAAGTTTTGTTGGGAAGCTTCTCCCAACGGCTTCTCGCGTGCCCTCGAAGCTGCGAGCTTCATCTACAGTTTCTTCTTTGCATCGAGAACAACGCTCTTCATCTCCCGAGTCGGGGACCCGGCTATCGTCGCCTGCACGCTCAATATCGACGCAAGCGTCTACAGTCATCCGAAGTCCTGCAATCGGCGCTGCGACGCTCAAATCTAAGCAAGCGAACGGCAAAGGTCGTGGGGCAGCTCCACCACCACGGATACCGAGTCCACCGCGTCCACCGCCGCCGCCGGTGCCAGTCATCAGGATGCACGAAACGGATCTGTTTGTCGGTGAGTATAGCATCCTTTCGTACGTCTAAACACTCTTTCTGCGAGTTCTGACGCGATCTGGCAGATGTGGATGGACCAGGCGACGAGACAGGTTCTTCAACGGACACTGACACTGACTGATTGGCCAACAGAAGGCAGGACTCTATCTTGGCTTGCTTTGTCTCGGTCCGTCTCGTTCTCGGCCGTCCTTTGTTCTGCTTGTGCTTTCCGTCGCTCCTCTCTGCTCCGCCTCCACAGCTTATGGAAGTCGATATGTAATGCATCTTCCCGTAGTTTTGTCGCCCAGGATAGGACTCTACACATCTCGATATTGTATTCTATGTACCCTGATTGTCCACTAAACGCTCTTCAAGTATTGGTGTGTGAAGATCATTGCGACAGGCCTGCTGCCCATCAGTATGGTAAAATGGTCTGTGACATGGAACGTTACAACAGGGGTCTATGTCTTCTAAATGCCTGCAAGAGATAACTTCTACAAGAATTAGGCAAAGAGCTTCTATGTGTATAGTCTATAGATGTGACAAAGCAGGAGTACCACGAAGCGTGATGATCAGAGCTGTTGAGGAATCTTGGAAGGAAAGAATGACCAGAGGCAGAACATGACGACGCATTGTGACACAGTAATGTAAGGGAGAGTGCGGGGACCGACGAAAGTAGACAGTGTTCCGGTGATGAAAGGGAAAAGAGCAGCTCCAAAGCTTCCAAACGCTGCACTACGCGAGCATCCACGTTAGATAGACATCGAAATACAAATGACAAGACCCAGTGACTTACACGACGGCCATGGACACCAGGTGGACCTCGGTTGGCAGGAGGTCTCGCGTCGTGGCAAGGTTTGCGGGGTATATAGGCCCATACACGAGGCCGACGACTGCGGTAGAGACCGCATTCTCGATGAACGAAGGGACGAACCAGATGAGGAGGTGCATGCAGGCTGCAACCACTGTGAAGCGTGGAAAATGAGAAACCACCAGTTACAGCAAGAGATTACCCACATCTACGGATGCCAGAAGAACATCAGCATCTCGCGCAGTAGCTCGTGGTTACAAGTTCACGTACATGCAACCTTGCACAATCCACTTGCGATGACGGAAGGTGGTACTTTTCGGAGAAAGAATGTGTGAGTGGTTCACAAATGTATGCGAGACAAACTTCCTTACATGTTCCCTAAGTATCCCCATAAAAATCGGGAGATCGCCATGCCGGCCCAGAAGCCGCTCGTCACATAACCAACCGTGTTGGGGTTTGCGTTCTGTCCATGTGAGAGAAAATCAGTACGTGGCGATAAATGATGGTATGGAAGGAAGCAGACACGAAGGTTCAGCAAGTATATGACGATCTGGACAGCGGCAATACTTCAATGACACCACTGTAGAGTCTTAGATGCGCGTCCCACTCACGAATCCTTGCGTGGCGCTCTCGCTGCATATCCTGTCAGCATGACCGACACATGTGTGTTGATAGTAACACTCGCCTCCCGGTGTATAACATGCAGAAAATAGCGGAAGACCAGAGCTTCGGCTTCTTAAGAGCCATTGAGTATGCTGGAGGGATGGGGCGAGTCAGATTTCCACTCTCGTACAGTACAATGGAACCCTTACTGCGGGGCCCCTTGCTTTCACTTAATGGCACGGGCGCAGAGTTGCTGGTAGGGAACGGCATCGAGTGGGATACGGCTGTCGTGGTAGCGCTGAGGTCTTCAGATGTCGGTGTTGGGCGCGAAGAGCGTGATTGACTCCAGACGGCTTCTGCATCGCTCTGGAGTTCACTACGAGTCGGGCGGAACGCGAAGACGATGAGAGATGTGTTTATAGCGGAGATGACGAGGGAGCCGAAGTAAAAGTTCGCCCAGCGAATACCAGTAGCGATGACGCTTTGGCAAACGAGAGGCGCACCGAATGCGCCGATAGCTGGTTCGTAGGTAGGATATCAGCAAGATGGAAAAGAGGGGGAAAAGGGTCATACCCCACGATCCGTACATGTACCCAAGTCCACGTTTGGAGGTGGAGGATACGTAGACATTCCTGTGTAGAATCGGTCTAAGGGAACCTGCGTTTAGGCAGAAAGTCGGAAATCATACAGTGTAGCTGGCGAAGGATATGTTAGTTTCGTCTTCAGGGTTGGAAGCAGTGAGCACTCACCTAGAATGAACGATCTTGAGAACGCTGAAATGGCATATGCAACCAACATGCTGGGAAACCCGAGCCGACATCCCATAATAACGAAGAACATCGAATGTAAGACGCTTGCTAATGCCATAGTGAAAAACCTGCAACGAGAAACAGAAAAGCCGACTATGGAAGTTCTTTCTTCCCCGCAGTGCGGCTTCGCTCTCCGGAACGATGTAAGAGAGAATAGCGAAGGGATTTTGCTCTCAGAGAAGCTCCCCCGCCCAAGGAAACGCGTTATGAATTCTACCGAGATGGTCCCTAGCGCGTACCTGAGAGAAAATCATATTATTGAATCAGAAAAATAGTGATAAAGGAAATGGCGAACCCTGATGCGCTGGCCACCCATAGGAGGGAGGACGTCATAAAGCTAAGGTTGAAGTCACGTTCGAAATCTGGTAACACTGGGGTGAGTAGGTGTGGGGGCCTGACAGGAAAAGGCACCCACAAGGCAGTAGAGTTCCGGTGACTGGATGCCACGAGTCAGATGGTGTTGCTCATATGAGAAAAAAATACGTACCTCCATCACCCCAGCCAAGTGTAAGAAGGGCAAAGAACGCCGAGGCTAGTCGTATCCTGGCACGCTCTGAACGAAGACCTTGAGGAGCACTGGCCGTCGTAAGGGGAGTGTGCAAAGATTTCTCCTTCATGGAGTCGTCATGTGGGATGGTAACGAAAGGGGGTTTGGCCTCTGGCATTTGAGTAGAACGGGTGGTTTCGGACAGAGTGCGAGAATCACTTGACGGCAGCATTTTGGAGGAGATTGACACGGCCCCCCATGCCTCGAAGAGGCCAAGGAATTTATACGAGGGCTGCACTTCGACTTTTGGGGATGGCTAGAGGCCATCCCCAACCGTCTCGAACTGATTTCTCTGTGAACACGTACAACAAAAGCATGTTTCAGGGCCAGGAGAAGCTGAAGCTGAGGAGAAGAACTGAATGGACCACTGTGACTAAGAACGCTGGACGCATGACCGCCCACAAGATTGGGTTGCCGACGTCTTCTGCCCGCGGAAAATAGCTGGGCGCGTCGCTCGGAGCTTCGATCTTGGACACGAGCGGAGGCCAGCTGAAGCCTGGGGCCTCAGCTCGTGGACAATCACAGCCTGAGTCAAGCGCAGCATGGATCAACTGACAAAAGTTGACGTTAAGATCACGGAAAGTCTGAAGGCGAGGGGTCACTTGCCAGGTAAATCTGCTCCGCTTCATGGACGGTGTTCCGCATCCGCAACACGCGCGGCCTAACAGAAATTTTCGGGGAGTCGGGGAACGGATCTGCGATGCTGGAGACCATTTTAGCCAGCGGTTGGAGGAAGCGGAGACGGTGAGTGTGGGTGCGCTGGACGTGGAGTGCTTTGCGGAGAAGGAGGCATGCCCCGCGCAGCGTCCAACGGCGGACTTAAGCACGCCGATTCATACTTGGACCGTCGAGAGAGCAGAGCCCAGACGACGCTTTCGCTTTGGTGGACGTGAGAGCGTAGGTTAGCCGTCGGCAAATGCCAGACGAGCACGACGAGGTTAAACATTCCAAGTTAACAAATTGTGACCATCGCTCCGGTCCGGCTGCCGCTCATAATCTGAGTCGCTCGCCGGCCCCGAGTCTCTGGCCACAATCTTACCAAACCCCTCCTTCACCTCCTCCTTCATATTTCTTGCTTTATCTTCGTCAATTCGCCCTGGGGAAAGAGCAAGGAAAAATTGCCGCTATCACTCGGATCGCCCTACCTCCACGCCAACCGATCGCTCGAGTTCGCGATGGAGTTCGTCCCCGCGCCTGCAGTCCACCGCGTCCTTTGCGCCGATTGTGGAACCCCCATCGTCCCCAATTCTGCAAACCTCTGTGTCGCCTGTCTCAGGAATACCGTGGATATCACTGAGGGTATCCCAAAACAAGGTACATCCCCTCCTCTATTCCTTGCCATCCCAAACCCATTTTTCTCGGCTCAACGGCTCTGCGGGTGTTAGTGCTTGACGCTGTAGCTTTCCGCCCCCTTGTTCACCTCCATGCCTTCTACGTAGTCCACTGTCCAATATCCGTTAGACATGTCTTGGTTTGACTTCTGAGTCGTGTCTTGTCAATCGATTCTGACTCAAGTTTGCAGCCTCCGTTTCCTTCTGCCGTAACTGCGAGCGTTTCCTCTCCCCGCCCTCAAGCTGGACCATCGCTCGCCCCGAATCCCAAGAACTCCTCGCCATCTGTCTAAAGAAACTCAAGGGTCTCAACAAAGTCCGCCTCACAGAAGCTCACTTCATCTGGACAGAGCCTCACTCCAAACGCCTTCGCGTATCACTCACCATCCAAAAAGAGGTCCTCACCGCGACGATCCTCGAACAGGTATTCGAGATCGAATACCTTGTCCAGCATGGCCAGTGTCCAGATTGCACAAAGCTCGCCGCCAAGAACACATGGAAGGCCCTTGTACAGGTCCGACAGAAGGTCCCCCACAAGCGGACTTTCCTTTTCCTCGAGCAGCTCATCCTTAAGCACGGAGCACAGAAGGACACCATTTCGGTCAAGGAGGTGCGCGATGGCCTTGACTTCTTCTACAGCTCGCGCAGCCATGCCCAGAAGATGGTCGAGTTCCTGACCGGGGTCGTGCCCATCCGGTACGTATTCCTCCTTCGCGACGCGCGCGATGTGCTCGTGCTCAAGCCATGATCCTCCAGATCAAAATCGTCCGAACAGCTGCTCTCCGCGGACACGCACACCAACACCGCCAACTTCAAGTACACGTTCTCAGTCGAGATCGCCCCGATCTGCAAGGACGACTTCGTCTGCGTGCCACCCAAGCTCGCACGATCGCTCGCAAACATCTCTCCCCTCACAGTGTGCGTACGCGTCGGGAACTCGCTGCACCTCATGGACCCCGCGACGCTCCAGACAGCAGAAATCACCGCACCCATCTACTGGCGCACGCCATTCGACGCGCTCGCGTCCCTCACGGACCTCGTCGAGTTCACCGTCCTCGACGTCGAGCCCTCAGGCGCGACGCGCGGCAAGTGGGTTCTAGCCGACGCACAAGTCGCGCTCTCCGGCGCATTCCGCTCCCACGCTTTGGGCGGCGGCGCCGACGACGACGCGATGGACCACGATGGCGGCGGTGGGGTCGGGGACCAGATCTTCCACACGCGGACGCACCTTGGTGGGATCCTGCAGCCTGGCGACAGCGCGATGGGCTACTTCCTGACACACGCGAACTTCAACTCGGACGACTTCGCGGCGCTGCCCGCGCACCGCGTGCCGGACGTCGTGCTCGTGAAGAAGGCGTACCCGAACCGCCGCAAGAAGAACCGGCCCCGCGCGTGGCGCCTGCGCAGCATTGCGAAGGAGGAGGGCGAGGAGGGCGAGACGGGCGCGGGGCGCGGCGTCGTGGGCCGCATGGGCGGGCGCGACCAGCGCAAGGTCGAGGAGGACTACGAGTTGTTCTTGCGCGACTTGGAGGAGGACGAGGAGATGCGCGGTGCCGTCAACCTTTATCGCACGCAGAAGCCAGGCGCGGGCTCGGGGATGGCGGGGGGCAAGACGAGGCGGAAGGGGCAGGGACAGTTCGATATGGACGTGGACGAGCAGGCAGCTGTCCCGGAGCACCCTCCGGCGGCGGTTGGGGCCGAGGAGACGGATGGGGAGGAGGACGAGGCGGATTTCCCAGATGTGAAGCTGGACGAGCTGCTCGAAGACTTCGACGAGATGACGCTAGAGGAGTCTGCATGAGCTTGAGTGCTGGTTGTATCATCACTGCTGGTGTATTCTGTGCTGTATCGATGGCTACAAACTACAGATGTATTGTGATTCTAGATACTGCTGTACAGGACGATGGGATGCCTGCTGTCGTTCGTTCACCAGGGGATGGCACTGCCGTCGTAGCGGAAGAACTTCCCGCTGTCCTCGTTGCTGAGCGAGGTGACCAGTTTGATGAGGTGGCCTACGCTGAACTCGGGCTCCAACTGCGCGCCTTCACCACCCAAGGCTATCGTCGAGTCGTTGTTTGTGTCAGCATGGCATGGCGCGTGCTTCACATTCAACGCAGGGGCTCACCAGTTTTCACCCAACCTGGGTCAACTACAACTACTGTGAGGTCTGGACGCTCTGCCTTTTGCTGATAGGTCTGCAACGGCATGCAAGTTAATTCACGGATCTAATGAAGGACGGACAAGCTGCTTACAAGCATGTTCAACGCAGCCTTGCTTATGCTGTACGACGCGCATTTGTTCCCAAGGTTAAGCCCAATGCTCGCTAGCCCACTCGACACGTTCACAATGGTCTTCTTCTTACCCTTTTCGAGCAGCGGGAGGTACACCTGCGACAGGAGCATCGGCCCGACAACGTTCACTTGCATAGTGCGCATCAGTGTCTCGGTCTCTGTGTTCGACGCCAGGTCATTGCCTTCGTTCTAGCCGTGGGGGTCAGCCTTGTGCCCAGGGAAAGTGGAGGGTACGCACGATGGCAGCATTGTTGTAGAGGACATCGAGGGCCCCGTTCTCCCCGAGCGCAGCCTGGACAAGCGGGAGAGAGCCCCTGATTGAGGCCTCGGAGGAGACGTCGATCGGTGCAATGTGCAGTGTGCCCTTCGCGGTGTGCTTCAGCGCCTGAAGGTCAGTCGCGCCATCGGGGTTTCGGCATGTCGCGACGACGATGTTGGTTGGGACGGTGAGCAGCTGCCTAGTGAGCTCTAGACCAATCCCTCGATTGGCACTGGATCGAGGGGGAGGGCAGGCTGTCAAAAGGTGCCGATGCTCGGAATGAAGGATTAATGCACGCACCCGGTGAGCAGCCAGGTAGTAGTGTCCAACTCGGACATGGTTGAGCAGTGTCGGTGACGAAGGAGGCCGCAAGGCTTTGGACACTCTATATACAAGGGACACTCGGTCGAACATATTCAGGCTGCTGCTAATCTCGCTGTATGTGCACGGTGCCGATGACGGCTGCGCAAGAATATCGGGAGGACCGGAGGAAGTAAGTACTACATTCCGATGGTCTTGCCTGGGCCTTTCGCACCTGCTTCCCTGCTCTGCGAAGGGGTTTATTATTGTTATGAAGAGCCTCATATTGGGGATACTTACCATCTCCCCGGCAGATTTGAGTCGTGCATGAACTGTGCATGCGTTGAAAGTATTAGACAGTGCGAGGCTGCGAGCTGCGGTTGTTCCAAGATGTCTCATTCAGATTGTGGGCACGCCTCGGAGCGAGAGAAGGGAGCGGAAGCGGGGCGTGTCGGCTGTCACTACGGGAACGATGCGGTGGGTTCTGGGCCGGCGTCTGCCGTTTGGAGATGGGCGTCTGGGTGCGGAGGAGGAGGAGGGCGGAGACGGCTCTTGGAGGCGTTGGACTCTCTCGACCATCCCGTTCCCTCTGCTCGCAGGCCGATCAACCAACCCACCCCCAGTCATTCCTTACCCATGTCTGCCCAAATCCCAACCAACCCCTCCACGTCCTATCCACAATACCCTGCCCCCGTCCATCCCATCTCACGCGACGACGAGACCAAAGCCCCATATGACGACCTAATCGACCAGTATGCTGCGCCCTACGGCAGCCAAGCCCACAGAACCTACGCGGTAGACCCCACTTCCATGTCACGCCATGCCCGCGAGCCTTCTTTCCCTATCTCCAAGCACTCGTACGATACCTCAAGAGACTACAAGAGTGCCGATGGCCACAACCACGACCCCCCGGACTGGGAGTATCCGCCCCCACCCACCAAGGGAGACAAGGTGGAGAAAGAGACAAAGACATGGCGAAGCGTACGTCCCATTCTCCTCGTGCCTCGTCGTCGTCGTTATGGACTCGGTCCGCCTTCTCCTTTGCCACAGTATATCCCCGACTCACTAGCATGCCGCTTATACCTCCTCACCGTTCTTGTCGAGACCGCCATTGACCTGGCAATCGAGGGTGATATTATCTTGCGCTTCCACGAAGCTGGTTCCTCCGATAGTCAAGACATGGCCAGGCGGCGAATGCCCGTCTACCTCAGCATCTTCGCCCTCGCTCAGTAAGTGACCCACATCGGCCCTCACGCCTTAAATACGGCTATTGACGGACACCCAGCGTCTTTCAGTTCGTATTGGCTTTGGATGCAGTATGGGCACGGAACGTACTGCAGTTCATCACTCTCGCGTACGCTTTCTCGCATCCATGTCTTGTGCTTCCCGACTTACCGTTATTCTAGCATCTTCAACGCTCTTCTCCTCCTCTACGCCATCATCCAAATCACCGAAGTCGGCAACGTTACACTTACCCTTACCGACGGTATCAGCCACGTTTCAATCAACACCCTTGCTATCATTATTCCCATTGTCATCTCCGTCGCCGAAATCGCCTACATTGCGTTGGGATGGAAGATTTACACCGAGTTTGGCTGGAAGGTCTACAAGTTCCTTGGCGCCGACCGCAGGATCAAGACCATGTTCACCCATTACCAGATCTTCCTCTGCCTGGTCAAGTTCGACCTCTTCTTCTGGGTCGGCTTTTCAGTACAGTTCATCTGGCTGGTCCTTAACCGTCACGATGCCGAGTTCTACCTCACTTGCGCAGCATTCCCCTTGTCTATCATCGTTCTCATCGAGGGTCATCTCGCGGCGCGACATGAGAATAAGTGGATGATGCTCAGCTTCCTGACTGGTTGTGGTGGTGCTATGGTGTACTTCGTCTACAAGGTACGCGACATTACAACATAGGCGAAGATTCGCGCAGGAAAATGAGACACTGACACTGTTCGGCAGTTGGTTAAAGTGCTGCGCTACAAGGACACAGACGTATTCAAGGAAGTTTGGGAGTCGCTTACTACCTTCTGTACGTCGCGCGCACACTCTGCGACGCCTATTTTCTCACTCCCCGTTGATTTTCAGCTGTCCTTGCTATCATTCTTCTCGTGATCACGTTCGTCTTTGCTCTCCTGGTCATGAACAACTTCGGCCGTGGGCTCAAGGAACAGAGTATGCCTTCCCTCGCATAATTGTGGTTCTCCTCGATCTGATTTTAGTATCTCCTTCCAGTCGAGAAGAATAAGCACAAGACCCAGGGTGGCCTCTCGCGCGGAAAATCACAATACGTACATCGCGGACCAATGAGTACCCATCCAAACCGGATGAGTATCGATTGATGTATAGTGTTCGCAAAACGCACGAACGGACTCACTTGTATGATCACCCCCACCCAGCTGTATCATTCCCTCCAGCCCCCTCGACCACGTCTCCCTACCTACACGCGACTCAGGTTGCAACTTCGTTCTGACTATTCACGGACGTACTTACACCCTTGCATAGTACCCTCCTCCCCTACTGCCCTTTGTCGACTAGCACCGGAAATCTCCCTTCCTCTTGTCTGACCATCACACTCTTCGCCGTGATCAACGACAGTCCGTTGTTGTATCTCCCAGAACCCCACGGCTCCGCCCTATCCGATCTGTCTAGTACTCATCTCTCGCACCCCCTACCATATATCACGCCCGACTTGCTTGCAGGTTCTTCAAACCGGGTGGCGCTCAATACACTATCTGTGCTCCTGTATACACCACTTCGTATTCTCGTTCGCTGTCCATGTTCATCGTTGCCGCTCCTTTCGCGTCGCCTCCCTCGATATCGCTTTGTCTCGTTCCCTCTCTTTCTTGACATGCGGTCTCCCTCGCTCTCCGCTGACAACGCGGGCCACGGCCATCTTTCTTTGGCGCTACTCTCGCCGATATCAATATTGTATTGCTAGCACAATGCAAACGTTCCCGCGTTCACGGCACACGCTTGGATCATCTCCGTCTGCGTCCATGCCGGCGCCGCGGACGATCCCGCTTACAATTGACAAGTATTCCATGGCACTTGTCCGCCGCTCCCAAGTTGGCGTTCCTCCGTGTCAAGAACAGATAATAATCAATGAATGCTTAGGACCAGGACCTTTTCTGCGCTTGCATCTTCCAGGGATGACTTCATTCTTTCCGCTCCTGGCGAGCTGGTCTCGTCAGGTTAAGTTCTCCGACATGCCCTTGAGCCGCCGTCGGCAATGTACGTACACAGACTGTTCCCTGACTGTTCCTGCGAGATCTGTACCCCCTCTGTTGTCGTCAAGGACCCCAATCCTGAACCACTTCAGGTCGCGGGCTGGGCATACGCAGAAGGGTTCGCCATGGAGTATCAGCACACCGCTTTACGGAGAAAGGCTGCGGCAGGAGGCTGCGGCGAGGAACGCGGTCGCGGCAGTCCCTCTTTTTTTTTTTTTTTTTTTTATTGTCTCGTGTATTGGCAGTATCTACATATACAGGTTTGCTTCACTTCTGTAACGTTGACAGCGCACACGCTATCCCGCGTTAGTTTGACCATGGCGGGTCCGCGGCCTGAGACCAGATGCGGAAGGGGACAACGGACTAGTGGATTAGTCTAGTCCGTGTGTTGAGTGTTGTTGTCGGAAAAATCGTCGAGGGTTACATAGTGTCCTCGTGTGTTTAGTAGTGATTGATGCTCCTGGTGGACGCAGTTGAGCGTCGGATACATAACATGGTTGTTGTAGGCGATGATGGCCCACTTGGAGCGGGTTTTATAATCGCGATAGAAGGTCGAGGTGAAGGAGTCGTGGTCCTGTACCATTGCGAGTGTTATGGGATGATCGTCTGGGAGGTCAGAGATGACAGCCATAGGATCGTCCCGTAGTTTGGAGAAGAGGATGGAGCCGGCAATGCGCCAGAAGTTCCGAGCATGAGAGGTGGTATGTTCCGAGTCGGGGGTGCCTCCGAAGCTGAAGGCGTAAGGGTTATCCCGAAGGAACCAGTAGATCTTAGGGAAGGGATCCAAATCTTCCAAGTAAGTGGCGGCCTCCCGGTTGTATCGTCCGAGGGGTCGACGGGCGTAGATGGGACAGTGTTGTAGGATGTGAAGTCGGTCCTGAACAACATGGTTGTTTGGGTGGGCGTCGTTAGCCCGTGCGCCGCATGGACACGCGGTGGGTTCGTTGTGTTTGCTCCTCATGCGGAGGCGATAATTGCCAGTAGGAGCATGTCCAGAGATAAGTCGACACATGCGGGAATAGAAAATGATGGACGAGTCCTTCCCGTAGGTGTGCATGAGGTTTTTCTTGGAAGAAGGGCGTGCATTGATGAGTGCGCGCGCGATTGGTCCGGTGGGTACTTGGTTCCCCACGTGAGCTGCCACCCTGTCTGTCCCGACCTCAGTAGGGTGACGACGAGAGGCGCAGTCGGAGTCCGCCAAGAGCCGAGTAATGGTGGCCCGGAGGAAGGCGTATGAGGTGGGGCGGGAGGTCCAGTCTGAAGGGACGCGGACGGCGCCGACGAGTTTGTCGACCGCTTCATTGCCGTCAACACCGGAGTGGCCTGGTACGTAAGAGAAAGTGAAGCGGTGGTGAGGGGAGCGGAGAAACCACGTCCGTAGAAGACGTGAGATTTGGAGTGAAGATTCGTTTCCGTCACGTACGTCATGGAGGGCCTTGCCCAGAGACTCCGAGTCGGAAAAGATTTGAATATGTGAGCAGGGTTGACTCATGCTGACGTTGAGTGTCTTTTTTAAGGCAAGGAGGAGTGCAGTGCGTTCGGCGTCATAAGAGAAGCCACGGCCGCACCATTCCGCATGAGAATGAAGTTCGGTCGTGCCATGAAAGAGGATGTAGCTGGCACTGGATTTGCCGCCTTTAGAGGAGGCAGATCCGTCTGTGAAGGCGTGTAGGCAAGACTGGTCATGTCGTGCCTTGTCGATGCGTGGTTGGAGATCCCGACGGATCCATTTCTGGAGTTCGTCAGGGTCGTCCTTGGGGGGGTGGGACAGTTGGAGGGTGATCCTGTTCTGGAAAACGTCGATTAGACGATTGCCAGGTTGGCATTCGTCGTCGAGTGGGTTGAACGACACGGAGCATTCAGGGTAGTCAGGGTAGAAAGACGTGGTGCCGTCCGCATGCCGAACAGGGGGTTCGCATGGAGCGTCTTCTTGAGAAGCTATGCCGCTCTGGAAGACACCAGTCTTGGGTTTGTGTGGTGGAGGGTAGAAGCGGATGTACGGGCTATTGTACGACCGTTTGTAGAGATTAGGGAAAAGAGATTTGATGGGGTGTGAGTCCATCAGTGTGTGGATTCGCAGAATGTAACGTTTGCGGAGTTTGTTGAGGTGGACGTGAAGGGGTTCGATTGCGGTTGCAATCGGAAGGAAACCGGTAGGGGTAGTGCAGAATGTGCCCGAAATCCACCGTAAGGCAGAGTTTTGGGCAACGACAAGCGGTTTGGTGAGGTCTTTGCCTCCGGTTGGACGATACCAAACGGGGGCGCCGTAAGTGAGGATAGGACGGACGCAGCTGATGAACAGCTTGCGACGTTGAAAAGGGGTGAGGCCGCGGACAGAAGTCCCAAGCATGCGATATGCAAGGGCGGTAGCGTTGCCCTTGGCAGCGTAGTGTTTAATGTGATCTTTGAACGAGAGCTTCTTGTCAAGGAAGAAACCCAAGTGTTTGACTACAGTGGAGGGTTGGAGTGGGTGGTCCGCATTCCAAGGCCCGGTGTTGAGGTTGAGAGGGACGTCGTCGAAATCGAATGGGAGAGCAGGTTGTCGACGAGGTGGTGGGAAGTGGATCAGCTCGTCCTTCGTCGCGGCAGTCCCTCACCGCTGGGGAAGTTGTGGAGCTCGTTGCGCGGGCATGCGCAAGCGAGCTTCGGTCCGTGTTGCTGGGTGGTGCACAGGTGTGCGACGGCATGCGTCGATGGGTAAGCCTCATAGGTGACTGCGCCGTTAGCATCGCATACTCTCTGTAGGGATGCACGGCAGGTGCGAGCACCGTGGGGTTCATCACGAAGTATGGGCTGAGCAGCAGCTCCATTTCCTCGAATTCGCATATGTTTGCACTGAGAGCCCCTAGTCGGCGCACTCGGGGTCCAATGAGTGATGCGCATGTGTTCTCCCAGTATTACGAGATCCTGGTATTGTTTGCTAGGATTTGAAGCTTTGGGTGATAATTGGGATATGTATTCCAGCTGGAGCTGGGATCAATCAGTTGGCTCAGAGTTTCTGTCGGGCAGCTGCCTTTCTTATTGAGTGAGCATTACAGCGTGTCAACTCAATAAACCAAATGAAATCCACGCAATATTGCTCGCCTGAAGAATGACGAGCCCGGCTCCAGTCGTCGCCGTTGCGGGCTGTAAATTGTAATAGTCTCGGGAACCATGACGGCGCGCATATACGCCGGGCCGTTAAAGAGGAACGTATGAGTCCTGTCATACGGTCTCCGCAATAGTACGATAGGGCAGGCTCCGCTACGATAGTGGCTGACTGACTGGCTCTGAGATCTGAGGTCTGAGGCCTGAGGACTCAGTGCCTCGTATTCATTATCCGTCTTGACCTTGAGACTTTCAATATTGACCTAGAACGATTGAGATTAAAATATGGGAGATATGTACTCAATTGGCCCGGGGCAGGACTCCAGGAGGATTGCAGTGAGATGGAGGGAGGCAATGTCCCTGTCCAGGACTTCACAGTATTTGGATGTGGAAGAGGCCAAACAGAGTGGCACACGGCGAGCGCTCTCAGCGCCATTCATGTGGAACACGTCGCAGTAGCCTACGTTCTCTGAACTCCTCTCATCTGACTGGTTCTCCCCCTCTTCCTTCCTTCTTCTCCACTTCTATGAGGCTTTGAGCATAGCAGGTCTGCTCATCCACCATGTCGCAACGGTGCGTACATCTACTCTACATTGCGGCCCACATGACGTGCTGACGAAGTAGCGCCTTCCTCCTCCCCTCGTCCCCAGGTTTAGAACCAATGTACACAACCGCTCCCAGCTCCTCGGCACCCCCGACTATACCACCCCGCCCGCCTCTGGCCGCTCGTCGCCGTTCGGCGGCGCTGTTGCGGGACGAGAGAACCCCTTCGCGCCCCAGCGCTATGTAGACGACCTGGAGGGCCAGAATGACGAGCATCTCGAGGGACTGACGGCCAAGGTCAAGATATTGAAAGATGTACGTT
>CM035305.1:3300136-3316468 GCA_002900995.3 Ganoderma boninense
TGGCGTCGACGGAAGCGACGCGACGCGGTTTGCCGCCCGTACGGCGCGCCATCCGGGTGTCTTCGCCGCCCTCGAAGTCCGAGAGGCGCGGCTTCTTGATGGAGGGCGGGACGAGACGGCCGGGGATCTTGAGGATCGCGTCGGAGTGCGGGGTAGGGATCGGAGGCGGCGTGATTGAGAAATACCCGAACGAGGGTTGCTCGTTCGGGGTCGGGGCAGCTGGATGAGGGCGCGGGGACGAGGGAGTAGGCGGCGCATCATCGAACTCGCCCTGCATAGCGCGCAGGGCGAGCGCGACTCGCTCTCGGGCGACGTCGAGATCCGGGGATGGTGGTGCGGGGTCGAGAGAGTTGGGGCGCGGAAGTCGCGAGTCGAGAGAGCCGAGCCCGGGGACCGTGTCCTCCCCGGGATCAGCTGCTGAGGCGTGTGAGGGCGGCGGGACGAGAGCAGGGGCCAGGAGAGCTTGGAGGGCCTGACGCCGGTCCATGAGGACGGCGTACTCGTCCTCCGCCGGCTCTGTATGAGCCGGGGAGGGAGACAGAGTCGGGGTGACGGCAGTCGGAGGGTAGGCGGAGAAGGGCCGGGTCGATGGTGCCTTCGTCCGTCATTTCGGCGTCGCGGACGCCGTTGACGATGGACGGGCTCGAGGGGACCGAGGACGAGATGGCGGCAGTCGCGCCAGTTCGGGCCGCGAATGGATACGGAGTTGGGGAGCGGTCTGCGAGCTCGTACGCCCGCACGGGGCGCGGCGCAACGGGCACGCAGTAGTACGTGCGGACGCCCGTTTGCGGGTCGTCCGTGTACGTGAAATGCTGCGGCGAGAGGCCCGGAGGCGACGGAAGGGCGGGGGACGAACGGGACGACGACGTCAGGCCGTCCGGATCGTCGTACGGCACGGCGTCGGTGGCGACGGCGGTGGGGAACTGGGCAAGGAACTGGTCGGTAGCCATGGGCTCCGACCAGTCCTCGGGTCCTTGGATGCGGGAGACTGACGGGACGCGGGGGCTGATGCTCGATGGCGGGGGCCGGGTAGAGGCGTCGGACCGGAGGACGGATGGAGACGGCGGGATGGCGAAGGGAGGGTGCGACGGCACGAGGAAGGACGGCGGAGGGCTCTGAAGATCACCCCCAGCCCCGCCGTTCTCGTCCTTCGCGGAGTCCGAGCCTCGGAGTCCATCGAGCTCGTTTGCGAGCTCGTGGTCCGGGCCTCGGTGGACGTTCGCAGGCGAGGACGGCGGTCGGTCTCGACAAGGCTCGGGGACGAGAGGGGAGTCCGGCTGCGAGCCACGGAACCCGTCGAGCCAGTTGGTGGGCTCGGGTTCCGTGCTGCGGTAGGACGGGGACGACGGAGGACAGGCGGGGCTGGTGGAATTGTCGGAGGTCGACCGGTAGGCGGTGCGTGAGGCGGGAGCCACGGCGTACGCGTCGTCTGACGTCTGGGACGACGTCAGACCGTGTGTTTGCGAGGTAGAGGCCGGGTGAAGGGAATGGAGAGGTGGGGAACGCGTTGGGCGCGTCCGCCACACCAGGGGAAATGCGCGAGGAGTCGAGACCGAGGTCAGTACGTACCATTATTGTGCCCCCTGAGGCTTCGTACTCCTCCTCCGTATTGACCTCCATCGCCTCTTGTGACTCGTCGTGCGATTGCGGCGGGTGTCCGCTTGGCGGACCGAGGTCTTGGGCGACGGCTGCGGAGCCGATGGTCGGGGGAGCGTCCCAGGCGGACAATAGCGGTGGGTTCGGGGCGAGCGTGGTGGAATCAAGGAGGGGGCGAGGCGAAGAGACCAGAGGCAGGGGTTCGGAGGATGAGGGAGATGAGAGGGAGATGAGGGAAGGAAGGGAGGACGGCGTACCGGGCGATGAGGACGCCGGCGCTTCAGTCAAGCGCCGGGCGTCTGGGACCGTGACGTCACCGGCCGCGCCCTCGTTGAGGTGCGCGGTCGGGTAGAATCGAACGTACGCTTGTCCGTAGCGGACAAACGAGTGCCGGGGGGAGTCGTAACGGTCGGCGACCGTGGCGGAGAACGTTGCGGCGGGCACGTACCAATCCTCGTACGGCTCGCCGTTGAAATGGCCAAAGGGTCCGGGGTACATAGTCTGTTCGAGGAGGCCGCCGACGTAATGCTGCTCGCCAGGAGCAGCGAAAAGGGCCGTCGGCGTCGCGGAAGAAAAAGGTAGACATGTCGAGGTCCGAGGGAGGTGTGGAATCAGAGAAGCTGGTGTAGTAGGTCTCTCGGGGGCTAGGGAATGATGTATCCGCCTTCAGCTCGAGGTCGGGTTTTATACCCTCCCCGCTGAACAATAAATATGTCCCATCCTTGCGCTCATTTATTGTTACGAGGCTCTGTCGCTGCCACGGTCTGCCCAACAATAACTGATACGGAGGATCTTTTATGATGAATATATCTACCTCGGTGGTTAGCGCCCCTCCGCATACGAGCGGTGCATTATGCACTACTCCTAGTACGGGAGTAATAGTGCCGTTAGCTGCGACTAATTTCAGCGTAATACTCTTGTCTAATATAAGGTTATTCATGCAGTTTTTCCAGACTTCCTCGCTTGCTACATTCATTTCGGATCCCGTATCAATAACAGCTGTTATGGCTTTGCCTTCACACTTAACTTCTGTCCGTACGAGAGGCTGCTTGCTATTGCTATTCATGTAGGCGGATATGAAGTCAACTTTTGATGCTGAATTTGGCCGTTTTCCTTTCATTAACTCCTGTAGCTGATGTGATATGTCCCGGGATGTCCCGATAACTTCTCCGACTGACATAGTTAGTGGTGTTTTCAGGATACGGTCCAGTATTTTGTCTGGTTTGGCTTGTTTGGATATTTCCGACTGGATCGGGAGCTTCCGTACAAGACCATCAGGCTTATTTGCAGGTGGTTTCGAAGTCGGTGATTTGTGAGATGCACGGTATGTGGCATCTTTCATGACAATATCTTCATCTTTGAGAGGGTTGAATGCAGGCTTATGTACTTCTACTGGTTTGGGTGTAACGACCGAGTTGTTGCGGGGCTCAAACGGCTTTGGATTGAGCTTATCTGGTACTGTTCGCTTAGCCCAAGTTGGTCTTGGCGGTGGAAATACTCCTTCAAAGCGCTCTTTGCGTGCCTCCTTGGTGGACTTTGGAGCGTATTCTGCAGGAAATGCATAACTATAGGTGTTGTCGAGGTCATATTCAGAGTCAGCATCACTGTCATCTTCAATGGCCTGAGTGGCAAGGGCGATGTAGTTAGTGTGCCCAGGCCGCAGACGCTGCACTGCCTGAATGAGGGGCTCATTAGTGCTGCGCGGAATTCGAGTGCCGTCCATCATGGTATATCTGCCATTTTCATCTCGCTTGATGATTCTTCCAATGATGAGCTCATTTAGTTGAGGGCAGGCATTCATACCATGGCCAGGTCTACCACATCCATAGCAAGTAAAATCTCCACGATTGCTGGCAAAGTTAGTCCTCGGTGGTGTGGGTATTGTGACTGAGGTGCGCTGAGTACCTGTATGGCGTGGTGGCCTAAGGATGTGAGTAATATCTTTGTCCATTTTGAAAGCTCGGTAGTATAGTGCTGCATATGTTGGGTCATCAATTGACAGATGCTGGAGTCGGTTGATGATGTTCTCTATGTCGTTGGTCTCAACAGTTGGTACAATTGATGGCTTGTCGTCGAAATGTGACTCTCTTATTAGATAGGCGGGACTTGCTCCGCTTTCGTGCAAGTTTGAGTGTTCTTTGCAATCTGGCTTGGTGCTTGCGGTCATAGTCAGAATTGTCATCTGAATCACTTGTGTCTGCATCCGAGTCTGAGTCTGAGTCATCTGTGTGTGTGTTATCACCATCCTCTGAGTCAGAGATGTCGGCGTCAAAGCGACTCCGGCCATATAGTTGTTCAGCTACTTTGGTGAGCTCGTCAATCTTAAATGGGTTTGTGATTATGTGCTGAGGATTCTTCCTAAGATATTCCACCTCCAATCTAGCCTGGAGTTGTCGGGGAATACCTTTCCAGAATGCCTTGAGATATTCAGTTTCGGTGATGTGGTTCTTGATTTTCAGCCATCCCGCAATTTTCTGGAAGTCTCGGTAGTAGTTCCGATACTGGGCCAGGGTATTGACGGGTTTGGTTTTGGCTTTCTTAATAAAACTCTTGAGATCCTTTGTTCTGTATCGTTTCTCATATCGGTCAGCATCAAACAGAATCTTGATTGAGTCTTTGAAGTTATCCCAGTCGTCTTCTGGAAGTGTCTCCAAGACTTCCCGCACGTCTCGACTACAGTACCGACGGATACACTTGCACTTGTCTTTAGCATCAGCCACATTATTCTGTGAAAGAAGGGCCTCATAATCTTCCAAAAACTCGGTCACACGATGTGGTTTTCCTGTAAATGTTTTAGGTGCTTTCTTTGAGCCTCGCAGAGGCATATCTGCTTTAGATCGTGTGCTTGTCATTGCAACTAGTTGAGAGGGTTTTACCTTTGCCGGGGAGGAAGATATAGGTAAATGGGATATATGAAAAAGTATGGGCTGGCTAGGGGTGGATACAGTGGGGTTGGTGCTAGTAGTTTGGATACCTGAGCTAGCGGTCGGGTGTCGAGTGTCTGTACTTGGTGTTGTTTGAGAGGGAAAGATGGTTGCTGAAGCTGTGGCTGTAGTGCTTGATGGGTGTGCACTGCTTTGCGGACTGGCAAAACTTGATGTCTGGGACACGGCAAGTGAGCTGGGAAGGGAGAGTAAATCTGAGGATACCGTGGATATTGAGATTGATGGAGTTGATGAACCGGTTGCTGGGTCAGTACCAGAGAGGACTGGAGAGTGGTTGTTTGGTGATCCGTCCACCGAACTTGATGGTGATGTTGGCAGGTTGGACAGATATGATTGGAGTAGTAACCAGGTATGAGAGCCTGGTGATCACTACCCCTCGCGGTGGGCTCCAATTTGACGTGCGTGGTAGTTACCTAGTTGAAAGTAGGTAACAACCACCTGAGGTAATCGGACTGGTCTGTGGTCAGATATTGCCTCAGTTGTTCGTTGTAGTGATGATCAGGCTTGCAAAGGCGGGATGACTTGGCTGTACCTGACTCTCCGTTAGTCAAGCTACAGTCTTAACGATGCTGGACTCCGTTGAGTCGAACGTGGATCTGGTAAGCTTATCGGAAGCTTGGGCCTGTATTTCAAAATAAGTATCAGCCACAATGGCTCATAAGCCAGCACTGATAGCTTAGATAAGATGTAGTTACAAGCAATGCTTGTTAACTAATAGTGACTTATGAGGATGCACTCGGGCAGACTCGGAAGTGAGATGTTGGGGGTAAAAGGTGCTCATTCTCATTTGGGGGCAGCTCGCGGCCTTATATACTAGTGGGCTACCAAGCCAAACAAGTACAAACATAGGGCTATGGTCCATTGTTCTAAAGATAGACAATAGCATATTGGACAATAAGTGTCTGGGAGACAATAGAGGACTGGTGGACTGCGGGAATGCACTACAGTGCACAATAGTATTCGAACAATGGTTGAAGGTAGATTGCGAGAATTGATGGTTTGGACAATAAAAGACAAACAATGCCGAGAACTATCACACGAGAATAGGTTTTTTTCGCACAATAGACAAATCACAATAGTTACTGTACGTGTGGCGAGAATGATGAGTAAACAATTGGGAAGGAGAACTATAATATTTCTCGTACAGGCGAGAAGGGATGGGGGGACA
The DNA here is from genome assembly GCA_002900995.3 of Ganoderma boninense. Taxonomy (NCBI): domain Eukaryota; kingdom Fungi; phylum Basidiomycota; class Agaricomycetes; order Polyporales; family Polyporaceae; genus Ganoderma; species Ganoderma boninense. Next base: position 3,305,846 of record CM035305.1, read on the forward strand.
AAGAGCTTAGTTACATGATTCGTCATCCTTAGTCAGTCCGATTGACATATGCAGGGGGTTATTACAAAGCGACAATCCCGAAACCAGCATGTTGGTGTGCCTAGAACTCAGTCCATTCCTACTAGGGTATCCGTGCTCGTCTCCGTTCCCATGACTCCGTCCTCATCTCCACTCTCCTCACCAGGCTTTGGCAGGAGGGTGAACGTATACCTCATGAGGGACTGTTCTGTCCCCAAGCAGTTCTTGAGTGGTCGGGGATCTTTGGTCGTCAAGTGCCTAGGTATTTTGTGTTTAGTCATACTTCGCGTATGACACGTCGTCGAAATCGAATGGGAGAGCAGGTTGTCGACGAGGTGGTGGGAAGTGGATCAGCTCGTCACCTGATCCTCCCATCATTCTAGATACAATACCTTGACAGCGTGATCACGTCTGTCAAGCTAAGGCAGCTCAAAGCTGCTATTCTCCCTCAGTGCGAATAGCAGTGCGAATAACTCCTGGTCCTTCCTGCTACGGTAAGTACTCCTCCCGCCTGTCTTCGTATGTTGCCGTATGTTCTGGGGCGCGTGTGGCAGCCACCGGCACGTTCGGCATCAAGCTCATCTGACAGCTGTCTGATGTCAGCGCCCCTCCCTCGGCTATGCCCCCGCCTCTACGCTCGCGCCTGTTCCCCCGCCCCGCGCCTATCCCGCTCTCCTCAGCCCGCGCCACCCGAGCTCGCTGTTCCCAACAGCGAGCTCGCTATCTCCCCTTCCCCTTGGCCGATTCATCCCGTTCTTTCGCCGTAGGGATCGTCCCCGCGTCTCCCTGCCACGGTAAGCCCTCCTCCCGCTTCCATTCATATGTTTTTATTGAGTTCTTGTATGTCTCCGGCGCCCGTGGTCGCAGCCACACGGCATCCTCGGCATCCACCCCGCCTGACATATCTATGATGTCAGTGCTCTCGGCCGCCCTCCGCCCGTGCCTGTACCTCCGCCCCTGCCTCGTCCTCCGCGCCCCGCGCGCTCCTTGTCCCGCGCCGCCCGAGTTCGCTGTCCTCCACAGCGAGCTCGCTATCTTCCCTTCCCCTCCACCCACTCGCTCCGTTCTTTCGCCATCCGGACGATTCCTGAGCCCTCCGACCACGGTGAGGACACATTTGTCTCTGCTCGTATGTTCGGGGTCGCGTGGCAGCAACACGGCAGCCTGTCAGCGCCATCCCGGTGTTCCGCCACGTGCACCCCGCGCGCGCCCTGCGCCTTGCCTGCACCTATCCGAGCTCGCAACCGACCTCGCTGTCTCTCATGGTGAACTCACCATCTTCTCCTCCTTCCCTCCACTGAGTTACACGCGCGCGCACAGCACTCACACGGTGTCCTTGGTTACGCCACCATGCCGTTACCTTCCCGCGCGTCCTGCGCGTATCCCGCGCTCTCTCCCGCGCCGCCCAAGCTCGCTGCGGAGACAGCGAGCTAACTATCTTCTCCCCTGCGCTGTTTTGCTCCGGTCTCGTTCAATTTACAATAATAGGCATAATGAATGTATTGCAATAATGAATGACATTTTTGTACTTTACGCAGAGAGACATAAACGGGGGAAGGAGATGAAAGCAACATACCCGGTGGGAGGTAAGGCTAAGCCGTCGGGGTTGCAGTGCTGTCTGCGGCAGCCGGCTGCTTACCCCGCCGAGCGCGGGACTTTGAGGACTTCGCCACAGGCGGCGTGGCAGTGGGCGTCGTGGCAGCGGATGTCGCGGGTGGGACATTCTCAGAAGTCCCAGCCGCAGGCTTCTTACGTGGGCCTCGTGGGACTCCCGCATCTGAGCGTTTCTTCCGGGTGGCTTTGGGGATGCTGAAGGACTCCCCGGCGGCGGGAGTTGTGGAGTTGATAAAGCTGACGGACATGGGCCCAGTACGAACGCGCTTGGCAGCAGGCGCAGCCACGTCGGCCTCAGTGGAGGCGCGTTTCTCTGGGACCACTGCTCCCGCGTTCTGATTGGAGGGAATTGCGGGCTGCGTGTTCTCGGCGGCGAGGGAAGCGTTTTCCGCGGAAGGGGGCGTGTTCTCAGTGGGAGGCACGTTCTCCGAATCGACCGCAAGCGCGTTGGCCGCCGACGGATCTACCTCGGAGCTGGCGAGGTCGGGGGATTGCGCAGGGTTCGGAGAAGAGGGGTCATCCGCGTCCGTAGCGGGCATGGACTGTGTGGCCTGGGGGTTGTAGCGTCCTTCCAGCCACGCGCGCCACTCCTCGTCCGTTAATGCACGGAAACGCGTAGTGCCTGACTGCCATGCACGGAGCGCGATTTCCACCTCCAGCCCCGACAAGCCGCTGGTGTTCTCGAACCTGGTCGTCCAATTCTCGGCGACGATTCCGTGCTTCCGAGTGATCACGTCGGAGAAATTGATGTAGTTCATGCGCTTGACTTCTCCGCGGTTTGCACGACGGGATGTGTCCTCTGGCGTGCGTAGGCATTATTAATATATGTATCACAACCATGGGCGGGGGGAAAACTTACGGAGCTTCGCAAGAATCAGGCTGCCTAGCTGGTTCCGCAGGAGCTGGGTGCGCTCTTGCTGATTGCTTACAACTCCTACAGCTTAATCAGATTTTACTGTTGCAGATACATCAGGGAAATGTCAAACATACCTTGCACACCAGAGACGCAATAGCCTGCCATGCGTAGAGCGAGATCTTCGAGCGTCAAACCCACCACGGACTCCATGAAGCGCGGCACGTGAGGGTCGGTGTAATGCATCGCCGGGTCGCCGCAAGCCTCGATGGTGCCCCGGGTAGTTACCAACAAGGTCGCGGTGCCCGTGCGCTTGTTTAGGTTCTCAAGCTGTCCGACAAGGTTTGCACCGAGGACGCGGGCGCGAAGAGCAGGTAAAGAACTCACCTCTGTCTGGATGTTCTTCAGGGTCGCGCGCGCATCATGGCAAGCCGCGATGTTGGTGTTGTGCACGGCTTGAAGACGATTCTCACGCCTCTCCTCCAGCTCCTTGACCTTGTCGGCGGTCACGGCAGTCTTCTCTTCCGGACTCAGCGCGGCCCACGCCTCGGAAATCTCCTGAAGAGCACCACAGTTCGTGACACGGTCGCGATGGGCATCTTCTCCGTGTTCGGCGGCGAGTTCTGTGAGAAAAATCAAAATCCGCCTGGGAAAGATCATTATACACCGGTGTTCCCTTACTCTCGTTATGCTTCTCCATGCCCATGCTCAAGAACGCGCACCACTTTGAAATGCCGCGTTTTGATTTGGTGACTGGCATTTGCATGATGAGCTGGTAATAGTATTCTTTGTCGTGCTCAGGAAATTGCTGCGCGAGATCGGCAGCGCTGTCCATGATCATCTTGCGAACGTTGTCGAGGGCGCTCGTAAGCTTGATCTTCTTCGCGTCCCGAGCCGCTTGCTTGGCGCGTCGCTCATCTTGGGTGAGCTTGATGCCCTTCTTCCGACGCCTATATGGGTTCCGGACCTGGGTCTTTGCCACGTTTTTCGCCTTCGCACGTAAACGCAGCACAGAAGACAGCAGGAGATCTGTCATAGTTCCCACGAGAAGCGTGGAGACAGCGCGAGAAGCGAAGACTGGAACGCGAAGCAGTGATCGTGTGAGAGCAGTGGCCGTAGATTGGGAAGAAGACCCGCCGGAGCAGGACGTGTGAAGGCGGGAGTGGCAAGGGAGGGTGCCAAAAATCAACAATTCTTCACGTGATCTACCTTTGGAGAGGACAGGACAGGCAGCATTCACCACACAACATTTGCAGCATTCAGACACCATAACACCTTAGGCCTTCTAATTGAGGTACAGACAAAGTACACATTTGTCTAATGTTGCACTCGCCCTAGGCTGAAAGCTGAGAGGTTTATTATGCTAGTAGTTACTTCAGAGGCGAGAGGGTTGATCGGGATTTAGAAGTCTCGGGCGGGCTGGGAGATTCCATCGGTAAATGGTGAGCTGAGTCAAGAAGAAGTTTCGACTGGAACCTGGAAGCGGTGGGAACAGCGCCCTCCCAATTAGCATTGGAACTGAAGCACATCCGGGAGTGGCGGAACTCACCAGATGGACCAAGGCACGCCGCACAGGGAGCCGGGGGATGGAAAATGGTGGAAACAGACGACCTCGGATGATTTGGAAGGTTCCCGTGGTCCACATGGGTGGCAGGCTGTTTGAACCGAGCGGAATTCAATAATAAAGGTATCCTAATACCAGTTAATATAAAGAAGAATTAGAAGCTTACGGGGCCTGGGGAGTCGGGATGCCGCCTCCTGATTCCCTCGATGTGATCGACACGCATTGCCTGTTGTATATGTAGTAAGTAACAAGTGAAATGCACGCCACGCAAAGCACGTACCCACGCAAAGCACGTACCCAAATGATGGACTCGGAGGGACTCAGTATTTCCGCCACTCCGAGTCCATCCCTTCTCCACGGTGCGGGCTTGTCGTACCCCGGAAACGGCCCGTCAAGACGTCGAGGACGTAACCGTGCCAGTTTGGTGTATGAGTGCACGCGAAGCGAAAGCGCTTGGTGGTTCACCGTATGGGGAGTCTCGGTGGGGATGAACGGAGATGCACGAAGAGGGCGGCTAATTGCCCAGCTGGGCGGAGTGTCGCATCGGGCGCGCGATCTGGGTTCAGCTCGCGACATATGTTGCTCCTGTCATCGGAGCAGCCTCCGTAGAGTACAACGAAATGTAGAACGTAATTCAGAGTGCTGATTAGTTCCTACTTCCAAATTAAAGGGTTATGAATAGACCTACAAAGTGTGTTGTATCCAGCGGTGCCCATTTCGACTAGAATCACTTGGACTGCAATCGAGCGCTGCACAGAGGGGCAGCCACCACAACTGTTTAGAGTCCTTGGATATCTTTGGCGGCCTATTGATTTATCTGTAAATTCCATAGTGTAACCCACATTGCTCTGCCAATTATGAGAAGATTCATAGGCCCCAGCTATATGTATCTTGCACAATCTGTATAAATGCAATTACAGTGCTACAGGCTACAGCGCTTCTAGTACAGTGCATCGTACTTCATTCGAGGACAACATTTACTACATTACTACTGCCACGTTTGCGAGGTGTTCAATCAGCAAACCAATGCCACCATCATCGTCTTCGTCCACATCTACCACTTCTTCATCCTCGTCTTTCCCGACAGCGGAGCCTTCTAAGTTAGCGAGGTCTTCTACCGAAGGCGCTGGTGGTCGCGGCGCGTCGGAACGAGTGCGATCGTGGGAGGGCAGGACATCCGGTTCGGCGGACATTGCGCGTTCTTGCAAAATCTCGCGCGGTGAGCCGCAATACTTCCCCGGAGTCTTCTCTCCTGCATACTCAGGGATCGCGTACAGCCGGTAGAGATATGACAGGATGTGTGCGTTGTTGGCACGGCGCCTCGAGCAGAACTCGCTCACAGCCTCAAAGAGGGGATCACCGTGGTTCTGGAGATCCGTCAACACACGCGCGAAATGCGCGTCCTCGTCGCGGATGGACGTATGCACCCGTCGAGCTTCGCGATGCACGTTGTCGAGTTCTTCCATAGCGCGCTTGATACGGCGCGCAGTGCGCATCGTCTCGCGTACGAGGGGCTGTGCCCACTGCCTGTCCCGAAGGTCGTTGCGCGTGTCATTCAGAAGAACGAACTCCTCTAGAAAATTGAAATGTGAGATTTGGGACCAGTCTAGCGTCGGGCGCGGCTCTTCGAGTGCGAGCGCGGCAGCATTGTAAGCCTTCACCGCTGTGCGAATGGCCTTGCAACGCTTCTGAAGACTTTTCGCGAGGTGCGTGCGGATACGATATGCTAAAAATACATCAGCGATGATCGAATACCCACCGGGTGCCATGTCTGCATACCAGTATGTGAGAGATTCATCTTCTGTAATTCAAATAACCGTTGGATCACGAGGCGCTGGAGGCGGCCCAGAGCCTGCTGGTATTTGCGCGTAGCAAGGTACTTCAGCGCCGCTCCATACTCCGGATCATCGGGTTCCCAGCGTCGTCGCAGGGGCAAGCTACCCTCCATCCGAAGAAGCTCGATATTCAGTTGCTGGATCCTCTCCTTGAGATCGCGTCGCTCGCGCTCGAGTTTGCGCGTGACAGAGAGATCGCCTTCATAATCGGTGGCGCCCGTTGTGATCGAGAACTGGTACTCGTGCGGTACCTGAGCCAAGAAATTGGTCGTGGTGGAGTCGAGCTGCTTGCTATGTAAGAGGAGACAATGATCAGATCTCGATTCAAGCGCGGCAACGGAACGCGTACCGCAGCGCCTTGAGCTCCTCCAGCCCCTCAACATATGCCACAGCGAAGATATCTTCATTGGACTCATCGCGAATGGTCTTGAAGTACTCCACCTCTTCATCTTCAAGTGCCTTGAGCATGGTTAAGTCTAATTCCAGGAGGCGGAGAGACTCGGTGAGCTTCGGTGTCAGATCGCAGATGATCTCGAGCGATTGCTTGTAGTTGTCGTAAAGCATCGAGCCAATGGCGGTGTATTTCTCCTCATCGTATTGCTGGAAAAACGCATGGATCAATGCGCGGCGCCGGTATGCCGAAGCGAAGCGGATGACGCTAGCAAGCTCGTTTGATTTGCTGAACGTTCGTTCGAGCGTCTCGAAATCTTCGATCCCGATCCCGGTGATAACGTTCGGATGGTGCTGGACTTGGCACGGATAAGAATGCGAATATCCGTGAAATGCGTTCACGCAAACGCGAGAGCCGGATGCCTTGAACTTAGGTCCCAGAGAACTGTTGTTCACCGTGGTCCGGAAGACACATCCAATGTCGAACGCGATGAGAACGTTCTTGAATAAGTCGAGCAGCTTCGAAACAATGGCAAGGGGTAGTTTTGCACTACGGAGAGATGAGATTAGCAACAAGATCTGGACAAGATGATTGAGGTGCTGACAGTTCTCCGCTCCGGATCATGTCAATGATCCAGAGCATGATACCATGGCGACAGCAGCTTGCAAAGATCCCGGTCTCGTGGAAAGCCGACCACGCGCGTTTCTTCTCGTCCGAGGCGGCCGCCTTCCAATTAGTCGCACATGCGGAGTCGGGGGCGCCATCGGTAGGATCTCCCTCGCCGGTGTCATCTTCCCACTCACTATCAGACCCAGTGTCTCCTTCGTCCGGCACCGCAACATGGGGCTGGGTTTGACGTCCCTTCACCTCGCCAGCAAACCTGTCAACAAACTCCATGGGAAGCCAGTAATCGCTGTGAAATGTACGCATGTCGCCAACATCGCGGTTGCCGATGGGCGCAAATCGTTTGAGCGAGTTGTTGCCGTCCATCACGACCATGCGTGAGAACGTTGGTGGGGTCTCGCCCTCGACCTGTTCCTTCAGTCAGCGGCGCGAGATAAGCAAGGTCTAGGCTCGCGGACCTCATACGTGCAGGCAGGACAGCCATGCAACACGCGCCATTCGGCAGAGTCCCGTCCGAGGGCGCGGATCACCTGGCTGCGTACCCTCTCCAGGATCGTCAGGTACACATCAAATGTATCGGCGATCGCGCGGCGGAATCGACGTCGGTAAGGAACCTAAAGTTACCTGTGAGATGATGCATATCTGACATGAATGCTGACTTACACAATATCTGTAACAGACAAATTTTGTGAACCCCTCAACGCTGAAAGAAGGCTTGACCAGGCGAAGGGTTCGGAACATTTCCAACGTAGATAGGGCTACAGCGATTGTCGGCTTCTCCGGACTCGCAGCGAGGTAGCCCTCCAGGATCAGGGCTTCCGAAGCGGGGAGGTCGCGCCTCCGCACTAGCCGAACGCTTTGGAGCGTGTCAAGATCCAGGATGTCGATCTCGAAGTCGTAATCTGATGGCTCGGCTGGCGGGATGGGAGAGGAGTGGCGGGACTTCCAGCGGAGGAAGGCATCCGTTACACGCGGCAGCAGCTCTTGCCATCGAGTATCCAGCGTGTTCAAGCGTCGCTTCCAGGTCCGTGTATCTTTGACGTACCGGCGGCGGAGACTATGGAATAACAAGCTGTTCATTATCATGCACGAGGATTGGCGCTGGAAGATACGTACCGTGGGTCGAGTAAGTCTCGGATCGCATAAGCGACCGCATCATCTGCCGGTCCCTGAGAATCCTCGGCCGCTTGCATATCGGCATCTTGAGCTGCTCCGAAGGTCGCATTTCCGTCGATTGCCATGAGCGACTCAACCATTCCATCCGTGGGGTCATCTTCCGGCATGGGATCGCCACGCAACTCAGCCAAGACCCGGCGCGATTGAAGATCTAGCCCTACAAACAATCTCAGCAATAATGTCATATGAATGTTTGAGTGTCAGAAGTACCTGTGGTGAGTCTCGCAAATCGATCCTCAGCGAGTTTTCTCGACTGCGCCTGCTGCTTGGGACCATGCCGAGCTTCTTGAAAGGCCGTGAGAATCGAAGCTGTACCCAGCGTTTCAGTCTTCGCAGGTCCAGCCACTCGTACATGACGCGAAAGGCGTTTCCGCCCGGATCGTCCCATGATTTGGAGAGAAGGAAAGAAATAAAATCGACGAGGAGATCGATGGTGAATCTTGTAGAAGTGGCTGTGCCAAGCCACTTGTCTTACGCCTCCGGCTGCATCAGGCTGCATCCTGTGAAGCGAGCGTTATATTGAATGTAAGCTATTACAACATGTACAAAAGAATATAATGTCACAGTAGGGGGGGTGGGGTACTGGGGTACGGCGGGCCTGTGTCGCGCGGCGCGGGACAGAGAGCAGGAGATAGGCGCGGGCGCGGGCGGGATGGCGGGATGTGGTTAGGCGAGATTGTTGCCGAGAATGCCGTGTTGCTGCCACGCGGTCCCGAACATATAAGAACGTACAACAGCACACGAAGACAGGCAGGACAAGGACTTACCGTGAGCTGGGCGTGTAGAAATCATTGGGGATGCGGAAGAACGGAGCGAGTGGGTGGAGGGGAAGGGAAGATAGCGAGCTCGCTGTGGAGGACAGCGAACTCGGGCGGCGCGGGACAAGGAGCGCGCGGGGCGCGGAGGACGAGGCGGGGGCGGAGGTACAGGCACGGGCGGAGGGCGGCCGAGAGCGCTGACATCATAGATATGTCAGGCGGGGTGGATGCCGAGGATGCCGTGTGGCTGCGACCACGGGCGCCGGAGACATACAAGAACTCAATAAAAACATATGAATGGAAGCGGGAGGAGGGCTTACCGTGGCAGGGAGACGCGGGACGATCCCTACGGCGAAAGAACGGGATGAATCGGCCAAGGGGAAGGGGAGATAGCGAGCTCGCTGTTGGGAACAGCGAGCTCGGGTGGCGCGGGCTGAGGAGAGCGGGATAGGCGCGGGGCGGGGGAACAGGCGCGAGCGTAGAGGCGGGGGCATAGCCGAGGGAGGGCGCTGACATCAGACAGCTGTCAGATGAGCTTGATGCCGAACGTGCCGGTGGCTGCCACACGCGCCCCAGAACATACGGCAACATACGAAGACAGGCGGGAGGAGTACTTACCGTAGCAGGAAGGACCAGGAGTTATTCGCACTGCTATTCGCACTGAGGGAGAATAGCAGCTTTGAGCTGCCTTAGCTTGACAGACGCGATCACGCTGTCAAGGTATTGTATCTAGAATGATGGGAGGATCAGGTGCAGCTCGTCCTTCGTCGCGGCAGTCCCTCACCGCTGGGGAAGTTGTGGAGCTCGTTGCGCGGGCATGCGCAAGCGAGCTTCGGTCCGTGTTGCTGGGTGGTGCACAGGTGTGCGACGGCATGCGTCGATGGGTAAGCCTCATAGGTGACTGCGCCGTTAGCATCGCATACTCTCTGTAGGGATGCACGGCAGGTGCGAGCACCGTGGGGTTCATCACGAAGTATGGGCTGAGCAGCAGCTCCATTTCCTCGAATTCGCATATGTTTGCACTGAGAGCCCCTAGTCGGCGCACTCGGGGTCCAATGAGTGATGCGCATGTGTTCTCCCAGTATTACGAGATCCTGGTATTGTTTGCTAGGATTTGAAGCTTTGGGTGATAATTGGGATATGTATTCCAGCTGGAGCTGGGATCAATCAGTTGGCTCAGAGTTTCTGTCGGGCAGCTGCCTTTCTTATTGAGTGAGCATTACAGCGTGTCAACTCAATAAACCAAATGAAATCCACGCAATATTGCTCGCCTGAAGAATGACGAGCCCGGCTCCAGTCGTCGCCGTTGCGGGCTGTAAATTGTAATAGTCTCGGGAACCATGACGGCGCGCATATACGCCGGGCCGTTAAAGAGGAACGTATGAGTCCTGTCATACGGTCTCCGCAATAGTACGATAGGGCAGGCTCCGCTACGATAGTGGCTGACTGACTGGCTCTGAGATCTGAGGTCTGAGGCCTGAGGACTCAGTGCCTCGTATTCATTATCCGTCTTGACCTTGAGACTTTCAAATATTGACCTAGAACGATTGAGATTAAAATATGGGAGATATGTACTCAATTGGCCCGGGCAGGACTCCAGGAGGATTGCAGTGAGATGGAGGGAGGCAATGTCCCTGTCCAGGACTTCACAGTATTTGGATGTGGAAGAGGCCAAACAGAGTGGCACACGGCGAGCGCTCTCAGCGCCATTCATGTGGAACACGTCGCAGTAGCCTACGTTCTCTGAACTCCTCTCATCTGACTGGTTCTCCCCCTTCTTCCTTCCTTCT